>JAJEJO010047479.1:5643-38974 GCA_020662805.1 Glaucomys volans
CCCAGAAAGGGATTAACTGAGTGGTATCACAAGGAAGATAGGGTATGGCTTAAGGAGGTGGGTCATTGGGGGCATGATTATGGTTACATATTTTGTCCCTGTAGAATGGCGTCTCTCTCTCTATGCTTTCTGAACATGTTCTGAGCCACTTCTATCCACCCCACTATTCCACCATGATGTTCTGCCTCGCCTCAAGTCCTAACGAATGGGACATGCTGTCAAACAACTGAGACCTTCGAAAACATGAGCCCCCTAACAAACTTTTCCTCCTCTAATTTTTCTTGTCAGGGCTTTGGTCCAAGCCATGGGGAAGGGTGAGCTGATTAACACACTACAAAAGTGGAATTAAGAATAAGAACCATAAGGTCATCTCAACAGATGCAGAAAAATTCTTTGATGAAATACAGCAAGCATTCAGTTGAAAAATACTGGAGAAACTAGGGATAGAAGGCACTCAATCTCAACATTATAAGAACTATATATGGGAAGTGCAAAGCCATTTTTAATTTCCATATAGGAAATTAAAGGGATACAAATAGAAAAAGGAAAAGTCAAATTATCTCTGCTGATGACATGGTCCTATATTTTGAAGACCTAAAAAATTTTCACCAGAAGAGTTCAAGACCTGATAAATGTAGCAGAATAAAAGATCAGCACTCCTAAGTCAATAGCATTTCTATACTCCAACATGATTCAGCTGAAAAAAACTTCAGGAAAACCATCCCTTTCACAATAATCTAAAAAAACACCTGGGCATTAATCTAACCAAGGTAGTGAAATCGCTCTAAAAACAAAACTGTACAGTGCTGAAAAAGAAATTGAAGAAGACCTCAGAAGATGCAAAGATCTTCCATGTTCTTGGATAGGGAGACTCAATATGGTCAAAATGGCCTTACTACCAAAAGCAATATCCAGATTCAATGCAATCCCCTTTAAAATACCAATGACATTTGTTACAGTATTGAAAAATCAGTTCTTAAATTCATTTGGAATAAGAGACTCAGAGTTGCCAACATAAAGAAGAGAAATGCAGGAGACATACCAATACCCAATCTCAAATTAGACTACAGAGATGAGTAGCAAAAACACCAAAGTATTCACCTTCAGGTCAATGGAATAGAATATATGACACAGAGACAACCTGCATACTTACAGCCCCCTGATACTTGACAAGGGTGCCAAAAATATACATTAGAGAGGAGATAGTGGTTTAAATAAATGGTATTAGATACCCATAGAAACACTGGCAAGGGATTGGAGAAATAAGGTACATTGACACATTGTTGGTGTGACTGCAAATTATTAGGATGACTCTGGACAGCAATGTGGAGATTCCTGAAAGAACTATGTGTGGACCCACTCATCTCTGCTTATTCAAAAGAACTAGATTAGCATAGTATCATAGTAAGTCTCTTCAATGTTTGTAGCAGGCCAATTCACAATAGATATATTATGGAATCAATAAAGATGCCCATCAATAGTTGAATGGATCAAGTGCACAAAACTAAATGGTAAATAGATTTTCACTTCTGGAGCCACAGCACTGCTGACTGGCTCAATGCACATAAATTTGCACACACACCACCAAACAAATTTGGAATTGGAACTCTGAATAAACTACAACCATTACTGAAGAGTGGACACACTGACTGGATTTCCACAGTACCTTTGTCTGACCGTTTTGAAGAATATGCACTATTTGGTGGCCACAGTCGGACCCCTCTGGCCCAAGGCTTACGGAAGTCTTCAGGATGTCTTGACTTCTTACATGGGAGGCAAGAGCCTGGGAAATGTGATGAGATAGTCAGCTGTTGACAACTTGCTGGCAAAAGTACATAGGTTCATCAATAATAATTCAAATAACAGTTCAAACAGTTTTAATCGGCATGTAATAATTGTAAATACCTGTGAGTACAATGTGAATTTTGAATTCAAGTATACATTATAAAATAATAGCACACCAGCAACTTAAATATTTGCATTTTTTCCCAATGAGAAGAATTCCATCATTTTTGACAAGAAGAATGATACCAGAGGACATTATGTTAAATAAAATAGGTCAGGCACAGAAGGACAAACACTGCATAGTCTCACTCTTTGGTGGAAGCTGAAAAATTGACCTCATATAAGTTGAGAGTAGAATATTAGTTACCAAAGGTTGGGAGAATGTTACAAATGAATTTCAGGACAAAAAAATCTAGTGTATTTTTGCAGTATGTATGTGACCGGAGTAAAAAATATCACAAACTGTGTTTCAATAAGTTAGAAGACAGGGATCTAAATGTTCTTAGGTTCACCCTTTTGAACTCATTTTTTTCCCCACTGGGGCAGCGAAGCACCTGAGTCAGGCTGGGCTTTGGGATGACATTGCAATGTGGAGAGGTCTAAATCCCAGCAGACTACTGAGTAAACAAACACCTTTACAAGGTGAAATCATAGACATGCAGACAGCAGTGACCAAGAGCAGAGGCTCTGGCCATGTGGCTTATGTTAAAATCCTACCTCAAAGCTGTATACACCTGTGAAAGTTAAATAAACCCCTCTGTGACTCAATTGCTTGTGTGGAGATGCAGAAGTGTTCATCTGGCCCATGTAATGTTATCAGTCTGACAATGATCACATACAGGCAGCCTTAAGAAGACTGGTGCTTCCTATGTGTGCTAAAGGGTCCTATCATAAAATGTGTGGAAGCATAAGCTTGTTCTTTGGCAGTATTTGAACAGAGAGATATTGAACAGATATCCTCCAGGGCACTGGATGAAGAAAGTCCACTCCTCATTCTTTACAGGTGGATATCTGTAAAGCTAATGGAGAATATCTGTTATTTCCTATGACCCCGTATCACCCTGGGGGGATGGGTGGGGTAGAGTCTGTAACCCACAATTTTGAATTTAGGCATTTGAAATTTAAAGATTTTATGTGACTTTCCCAGAATCCCAACAGTGCTGAATATTGGATAAGGGACAGAAATGTAGCTGTTTACCTGGGACCAGAGATCCCTGAACACTTGAGTCCTCTAGTTGATACAATAGAAAAATGAACAGAAGTCTTTTCACTCTTTCTGCAATCCTCCTTCCCTAAGGCCTCCATAGTAAAACTGATGTCCCAGAAGTGTTGACTGAGCCAAGAGAAAGGTTCAAGTCATAACCCAGTCTCCTGCCTCTTCTTTTCAAATACTGAACAAAAATATGATTTCATCCAAATGAAGTCTGTCTGAAGGTCAAGGGTTAGGTCCACATTTGTGGCCATCCTCCCCCAGGGTCTTCTCACTGCCAACCGCCTCACAATTCCCTTCTATGAGCAGTTGACCACCCAGAGGATCAGAGTTCTGTGTGGCTCACAAACTGTTTCAGAACTCAGGACATTCTCAAAAAACTGCCACTTGATGGCTTTGCCATACATTGTTTCCTTCTTTGATTCATCTCTGGATGAGGGTTAGTGTGAATTAATAGAAGAAAACAGATACTCTGGGTTGGGGCTTTCATAAATCAGTGTAGGAAGTGACTTGCCCCCATGTCTGAGCCTTCATCTGAGCAGCTGGACAAAGGTCTGGCTGAAAACCTGCTAGGTCTGATCAGGCATATTTCTGCTCCTGAACGTCCTCATCCCTTTTTAGATCCTGCAGGGGCAGGGACCAGAGAAATGCCTGGCTTATCTACATATCTACAGCCTGTGAAACTAAGGATCCTATGTAGACTGTCCCTGAAGTCCAGCTAGGCCCTCATTTCCTCCGTGATGTGATGTCCACTCCACTTACCTCATGGCACAGTCTTTTGTTGCCTGCTTCCCTGTAGCTCCCAAACACCAGGGATCATTTAGTCATCAACCACCTGGAAACAGGTCCCTGAATCTCAAGTCTTTTACCTTTCTATAAATATCTTCATTAAGATTTTTCTAACATTGGTTTTAGAAGTTCATGTATTCATTCACAAGAGTTTGGCCTCTTATGTCCCTTTCATAGGATATGTATTGCCATACTTAGTATACATATTCTCTTTTCTTCATCTCTTGAAAGCAAAGTGACTGCCCTCCCTCTGTTTATTCACTCAAAGAGTGCACATGATATGGGCATTAGGAAATGTCCATTTTACTAAATTCAGAAAAATATTTAAGGCTACCAGCTAGATAGAATAATCAAATATATATATCAAATAATAAAACAAAATCAGAAAATACTTATAATTCAGCAGAGATTGAGTGCGGGGGATGAAATAGTCAAGAGGAAAATATGTTCAGTAAAATTTAACTGATCCCTTTTAAGAAACAGTCTTCAAAATATCAATGTCAACATACCTCCTCCGCAGCAGTTTAAGTTTCCCATAAAGGACTCTCTAGGTCAGGACCTGAAAACTGTATCAATTGTCTCTAATACCATCCACTCAGCAATCCAACTGAGTTGAAATGAAAGGTAAGATATGCATCCCACATTACCATGGTGATCAGTCATTCTAGAATTTTTAGGGTGAGCACATTCCACATTATGAGGTGCTACTATTCTGTAAATGTGTACTTTACATATCCAAGTATGTTGTTTAATAGTGTATATTTACTTCAGCAACTGAATCCTAGTCTCAAACATTAATATGATCTGTTTATGAAAACACTTTAAATTAGCAAAAATGTTCTACCTCCCCCCAAATATTTTCATTGATCATAAAAGCCTGAGGTGAAAGAGAGACATTTTGAGAATCAGAAAGGGATTCCATTCTTGGTTTTAAACAACAACCCTCCCCAGTACTATTTCTGAATCTCCAGAGAGAAAAATTTTAAAGTTATTTAGTTTTATTTTTCTTTAGCACATATTTCACAGAAGACAATGATGAAAAGTATAAACATATCCATGAGAAGCAAAAAAAGGTAAAAGAAATAACATTTATATCAGTGAGTTTATGTAGAAGCATTTCATATATTAATAAACAAAATAATTTTAGGTATACTTCCTCTTTCTGGTAAATGCCATGGCCATTTTTGTTCTCTTAACTGTCATACTTGCAAATTTAAGGTAATAAATCTAGAGTACTCTTTATTTGAAAAGTTTGTAAAGGAATATAACACCAACGAGCAAAGGCCAAATAAAATGACATAAATCTGCTTCCACTTGTAGGGAGCCTCCACAAGGAGAATATTGCATTGGATATTTTTTCCATTTTAAGTAGATGTATTTTGCCTGGGAAAGAAGTACAAGTTATTAATACACAAATTTTGTACTTATGTAGTATTGTGAATAAGGTTTTCTTAGTGAACATCTTTTCACAAAATACAAACAAGAATTTAAATTTTTACTTTAAACAAATACTCATTATACCCTAGTCTTGGCAAATAATTAAATGAATATCTTCACTGTGAATTAAATATATCATCACTGTGTACACTTTCCCCTTTTCTTTTCTACTGATTTCCCATTAATTATGACTCCTTCTCTAGTAAAAGGCACTGTATAATTTTACCACTAGTGCCATGGGGTCTCTTCATATCTCTATGTCCACATATATGGGAAATATAACAGATAAGTTATCAGATGATGCTTTCATCATTTCAGAAAGGTTTCAATTTGCTTGACTTGATTTGTTTAGAAATGACATAATACTTTCAAACAGACATACCAAACATTGCACCTGATACACAGTAGGCAGTCAATACATGTTCATTAGTAAGTCCACCAAACACACCACAAGAAGAGTGTTTGCATTTGCAATCTGATTGCTATGTTTAAGAAATAAATTCATTTTCATACAATGAAGACAACTGGGCAAAGCTCTCTCATTCTTATGGAAAACATATAAAGGTCACTTTTTATAGCCCAAAATAATTCCACTCTTAAATCAATAATAATGTCACAAGAAAACAAGGCAGGTAGTAGTCAGTACTGAGTACTGTAGAAACTGCAAGATATCCATCAAAATGAAAAGATGTGGACAGTCACATTAAAATGAGAAAAATGTTTCCCTAATAAGGCTTAGAAATGATGTCAATTTTGCCCACGACTAAAATAGTTGAGTATTACTGACTTATTTATGCTCTTGCTACCCCTATTATCTTGCTACTGGTCAACAAACAATTGTTATTACCATTCTGCTTTCATTTCATCAAATTAAAAAATCTGTTGACTTGTGGGAAGTAAAATGACCAGATACACAAGTTAAGTGCAAATATCTTAATTTTTATAAGTTTTGACTTTCAGTATTTTGGTACCACAAAAAATTAAAAGATAAACATCTTGGGGCTGGGGATATAGTTCAGTAGGTAGAGTACCTGCCTTGCAAGCACAAGGTCCTGGGTTCAATCCCCAGCATCACAAAAAAAAAAAAAAAAAAAGATAAGCATCTTAGAAATATTTCTAGGAAATAAATATGAGAAAAATTCTGTTTGGTATCATACTAGGATATTGGTTTTCTCAAAGTATAAGAATTTTTATGTTTTATGATTTGTTTTTGATCATTTGTATTACCAAAACTGCAACAGAAAATGACACTTGAAAATTAAACTTGCAACAAAAGATAAATGACCATATCTCTGTTTTAGGTGAACAAAACACAGGCAAATACAGTTCAAACACTTTTCATGTGTAGAATTCTACCATTCTTCATTGTTATTGAAGATTCACTTTACAGGTATACAACTGTAAATTTAAAACAACTTTTTGTTTTAAATTTGTGAAAATAGCCAGCCCTGGTGGCATATACCTATAATCTGGGGAACTCTGGAGGCTGAAACAGGAGGATCCCAAGTTTGAGGTCAGCCTCAGCAATTTAGAGAGACTCTTGGCAAATTAGTGAGGTACTATCTCAAAATCAAAAAGTAAAAGGACTGGGGATGGAGTTCAGTGGTAAAGCATGGGCTGGGTTCAATTCCAGTATCCCTTCAAAAGTTTTTTTCTGAAAATTTTGTAAGATATTTTAAAGAATCTACATAATTGGTAAGTGTCAACATGAAAATATTGTTTGTTTTTGCCATGAAAAACTTTGCCCAATTTTAAGATAAACATACTTGGTATCAGGTAGTAGGACCTGTCTTTCAAAGTGTCATATTATAATATCAGCACATTTAAATAACTGCTAATACATTTTAAGATAATGTTATTAAATTATACTTTTAACAAGAAAATTTTAGTAATTAACACCCAGTTTCTTGAAAATGAAAAAAACAGTTTGAATGAAACTAGCTGACATTGAGTCCTTTTCAAAAGTGAAATTCTACAAGTCTGAGAATTAAATTTTTTTAACTCTAATAAGCAATTACCTTCATAAAAATAGAATGTTTAAAGAATATTTAATTTCTTATCTAATAGTATATTTGTATAAGTACTAGTGGGTTTTCCATTGCTCCTTCTTTAAAAAGAAAACTAATTTCTAAAATATAAATATAGTGCTTCTACTGGCTCTTTTGAACTAAAATTAATAAAACTGCTATTCATTATGAGTTTTAAAAAATAGAGTTTGTAAACAAACTTGGAAACATTTTTTTGAGGTACAAAATCCCTGACACACCAGAGCTACATGAAAGACATTCAACATAAAGAGGCCCTTTATATCATGTCACATCACAACTTTTAAGATTTTCTTGGTAATACTAATGCAATATACATAAACAATATGGTTGTGATTTAGCAAAATCTGATCAGATTGCAAGCAAGGGAAAAAAACAGGTAACCCTGGCAGGAAGAAAAGCTGTTTAAGTCCCTCTTCTTTCCCTTTAAAGCCCTACAAAAGTTGTGACTTCTTCCATATGAGAGACTGGAGATCAAAAGCTAAAAACTAGTGTAACAGTTTGCTGTATTAATTTATTATCGATTATTGACAGTTCCTTCATTTCATGCAATGGTTAACCTTTGTTTAGTGACATAAATTTACAGTTTTTTCCAAGCAAATAAAAATGTCTATAAAAGTCCAAAAAAAGCATAACCAATAACATCTTATTTCTCAACAATTTGAACACATTAATTTACATCACATATGTACAAAGCATGCAAACAGAAATAAAAGCATTCTCATGAATTAAATTATAGATTTCAGTATAAAAGTCCTTCTCCTTGTGGGGAGCTCTCACAACTTCTTATCTCAGGCTGAGGGCTCTGTTTTCTTTGCAGTGCTGGCCCTTGGGTGTGTCTCCAAGTAGAGGAGGGGTGTAAGGAAGAATGTATATAATCCCACACTGTAAACACTGAAGGACTGCAGGCTATTTCAGAGATGAGGGCAATGAGACTTCCAATCGCTGACCTCCACTAACCCTGCACTCCAAGGTTATGATCCAGCATTGTGGTCTACTCTGCCATGAGAGCTACTTCTTTTAATAATCTTCGACTGGAGCTAACTCTGACATGAGGTTCACAGATATATTTGTATACAGCCTGTCAACCAGTATTTTTGGTGTGTACAATAAATTGTTCAACCCATCATATACTGACACTCCTTAGAATACCTTAGTAATTTATTTCATCCTAGAACCTGGACCTCTCCCTCTATGGTGATGAGGAGTGGACTTGTGTTTTCCTAGGTCTCCCTCTGTCTGGCTAATTATATCCAGCATAGTGACCCACATCATTAGCCTAAAAGCCAACATCTTCTTCTTCCCAGCCAGCAGCTCTGGCTGCGCTCTCAGGCCAGATTCAGGGCCACTGTCCAGGCCCTAAACTTCCATGAATGTGCTAAGAATCCCAAGGATGCTGAGGTTCTCCACAAAAAGGCACTGGGAAGAGGGCCCCAGAGGGAAGGAGAAAGCGGAGGAAGCACATGGAATGAATGGGAGGCTTCAGAGCCAGGGAGGAGAGAGGTGGGAGGACTCGGGGGAAGAGTGGAGGGAGGAGAGGAGAGTCCAGGCGGGGGTCCTGGGAAACCAGAGGACCCGAAGAGGCCTAAGAAGGGTGAGGATGCACATTCTCTCCGACAGGTAGTGGCAGGAGGAGGGGCTGCAGTTGGGGAGAGGCGCAGGCTGCACCATGTAGAGGGGCAGCTAACTTCAGGACGCAAAGGTTGACCACGGTTCCGGGTATCATCAGCCCAGGATGGAGACTCCTGCTCAGGATCCAGCCCACTTCATTGGCTCCACAGGCCTCAGTGTCTGGTGCCTGAGTGGGGCTAGTGTGGGCACCTGGGTGGTACCCTGGCTCACACTATGCGCGCGGGCCCCAGGGGGCTCTGGGGGTGTAGGAACTGGGTGCAGCCATGACCAAAATACCTGAAAAGAACAACTTAGAGGAGGAGAAGTTAATTTTAGCTCATGGTTTCATAGCTATCAGTCCATAGCTGGCCTATTCAGTTGCTCTGGGCCTGAGGTGAGGCCAGTGGAGGAAAGTTACTCAGCTCCTGGTAGCAAGGAAGCAGAAAAAGAGAAGGAATGAACTGCAGAAAGACCAACCCTTCCAGGGCATGCCCCCACAGTGACCCATCTCCACCAGCCATGCCCCACCAGTCTACCGTTACCACCCAGTCCTTTCATTCAAACTGGGAAGGACTGATTAGGTTTCAGCTCTCACAGTCCACTCACTTTACCTTTGAACGTTCCTGCATTAGCTGGAACTTTTGGGGGGCACCTCACATCCAATGATAATAAAAACCATCCATCATCTATGGTAGCCATTTCTAAGACCTACAAGAAATTCCTAATTTCTTTGCAAAAAACATAAGAGTTGACCCATGTAGAATCCTTGAATTTATTGATTATAGAAGGAATTTTAAATGTTTGGTATATTTCTTATTTTTTTCATGTATCTATTCCCTAGTCATGTATTTTTTCACCTCTTGACTTTGGGCTTGACCTGAAACTGCCTTTGGCCAGTAATACATGGGTAGTAGTGAGAGATCCAATCTGAATCTAGGACTTCAGAGGCTTCATGCATTTCTGATCTCTTTGCCTCTGACACAACCATGAAAACATGCTAGCTGCTGTTAATGAGAATGTGAGAGACATAGGATACAAAGGTGCCTTCAAGCCAGCAAAAATCCATGATCTAAAACAGACTTCTACACGACTAAGAAAGAACAAACTGAGATAAATAGAGTTCTTCCACGTGACCTGCAGACTCATGAGGATAGAATGCTGTGTGAGTTTGGGGTTAGTTTGTTACCAAGCATTCCTGAATCAAAGCTCATATATGCCAACATTGTTAAAGTTCTTCCATCATATACTGTACAAATACAAGAAGTTCTCACAGCTGACTACTTTTCTCTAATATTACATGCAAATAATTTCAGAATAAATTGAACCTTAATTCCAAAACTGATATAGTACCAAAAAAAAAAAGAAGAGGGAAATAGAATAGATATTTAGAAAGACAGATAAAAGTGGAGGGAGGTAAAGAAGAAGAGGGGTGGTGTGGGAAAGACAGAGAAAGTAGACAGAAAAAATATAGACCAATCTCATTTTTGAATATAGAATAAAATTTGCAAATGCAATATTAATTATGAATCTGATTAGTAACTGAAAATGTTAATTTGTGACCAAATTTACATGACAAGTATTTTATCCTTTTCCCCTAAATATCTGCTAATAGATATCCTCCCTGGGATTCAAGAACAGTTTGTGAAGGGATGCAACATGAGCTCGCCTTTCATCTGGCACATCGGTTCTGTTTGTATTCAATGGACTAGCATTGCACCATACCTTTTGACAGCTCCATTCTGTTCTTTTCACTCCTTTTTCTCTTTGTGTTTCAATCTGGGTGATTTCTTTTGACTTACGCTTAGGTACATGAATTTTCCTCAGTCTGTTGAGTCTATCAGTTCACCTTCCAAAGGCATCTTCATTTCTATTGTCATACTTTGATCCACTTTTCTTTCTAAAGAAGATCTTAGAAGATGGAAAGATCTCTTTTGTTCTTGGATAGGCAGAATGAATAGTCAAAATGGTCATACTACCAAAAGCATTATATGGATTTAATGCAATTCCAATTAAAATCTCAGTGACCAATTTGACCATAAAAATAGGAAAGCAGTCATGAAATTCATTTGGAAAATAAGATACCCAGAATAACCAAAGCAATTCTTAGCAAGAAAAGTGAAGCAGGAGGCATCACATGTACCAGAACTTACATTATACAACAGAGCAATATTAATAAAAACAGTATGGCATTGGCACCAAAACAGACACATAGACCAATGGTACAGAATAGAGAACACAGAGACAAACCCACATAAATACAGTTTTACTAGACAAAGGCACCAAAACATTCACTGGAGAAAAGATAGTCTCTTCAACAAATGGTGCTGGGAAAATTGAAATCCACATGTAACAAAATGAAATTAAACCCCAATCTCTCACCCTGCACAAAACTCAACTCAACATGGATCAAAGACTTAGATTTAAGCTCTAGAACAAAGACCCTGCACCTAATAGAAGAAAAAGTAGGCCCATATCTTCACCATGTTGGCATATAAACTGACTTCCTCAACAAGATTCCTAAAGTGCAAGAAGTATACAAGAATCCATAAATGGGATGGATTCAAATTAAAAAAGCTTCTTCTCAGCAAAGGAAACAATCAATAATGTGAAGACAGAGCCTATAGAATGGCAAAAATCTTTACCACTTGCACCTCAGATAGATCATTAAGTCTCCAGGATATATAAAGAACTCAAAAAACTTAATAACAACAACAATAACAACAAAAACCCCAAAGAACCCAATCAATAAAAGGGTTAAGAAACTGAAAGGACACTTCACAGAAGAGGAAATACAATTGATCAATAAATATATGAAAAATGTTCAACAACTCTAGCAATTAGATAAGTGCATATCAAAACTACTCTAAGATTCCATCTCACTCCAGTCAGAATGGCAATTATCAAGAATACAAGCAACAATAAATATTGGCCAGGATGTGGGGGAAAAGGTCCACTCATACATTGCTGGTGGGACTGCAAATTGGTACAATCACTCTGGAAATCAGAATGGAAATTCCTCAGAAAACTTGGAATGGAACCACCATTTGACCCAGCTATCCCACTCCTTGGTTTATACCCAAAGAATTTAAAATCAGCATATTACAGTGACACAGCCACTCCAATGTTTGTAGCAACTCAATTCACAGAAGCTAAACTATGGAACCAATATAGGTGTCCTTCAACAGTTCCCAACTCCCTTAATTCTATTCCTGCAACACCCTTTCAGTCCTGTGCCATTTTTCCCTTATTGCCACCACTACTTTTGTTACTCCCTTTTCTTCAAAGGATGATTACAATGTCACCTAATTTTCCCAACCCTAGTTCCTGTCTGGTACAACCAATGCTCTAGATAATTGACATATTCCATACATTGCTACTATCTGTCCTTTTTCCATGCTATTACCTCTGCTTGACAAGTTAAATGACAAATATTTAATCATTTCTCCCTAAATATCTGTTAATAGAAATCCTCCCATGATTCAATTCATTGTTTAAATGCTGCTTCTTCAACTAAAGTCTTGCTTATATTCCAACAGGATCTCCTCATGATTTTGTCTGTTTTTAAGTCTTTTGGATATGTAGTTTTTATATTTCTTGACATTTACTAAATTCTCTCTTATCTTATATTGATTTGTCTATACTCACAACTAAGATGTAAAATTTTGAGATGAGAGTACTTTTATAATATCTGATAAAGTTTATTAAACATTTACATAATAAAGAACAATAAGTATTTGTAAATGAACATAACAGTGAGCCACACACCTGATCAAAGACTGACCTGATGTCTAATCACATGGAGAGAGTTTCTGATGTGGAAATCTACTTTCGCCCTTCTCCCTGTTGCTTTTCAACATCTTCCTTCAATAGCAGCATCAGGGGCCACTCAGATTACCTCTAATGAATGCCTGGATCAAAGTATACCTCCTCATTGGCTTTCTACTTTAGCTTTATCACCTTCAGAGTCATATAGAGGGGCATGATATGGAGCAAGTACAAAATGTTGCTCTAATAGCAGAGTGTATTTGTCTTAATTTATAATTCAGTCTTTAAGTTGAAATATTCAAATATTTGTACACAAAATACTTATACAGAAAAAGAACATAATTTAAAAACAAAGTGCAGCTTCTCAGTTTGAGTTAATATTTATAACTCACATAGTTGGACACTTTACATTTTCACAAATTCTTCCCAGAAACAGTCCCACCCTAAATAAAATTGTTTAGTGATGATCATTCATTTTCAAGTAAAAATAAATAAATGATGAAAGTGGGTAAAGTGATCTGTTCAAGCCCATTTGGAACAAAAAATCATCAATGAGAAACTTCATAAAAGAAGTAGAGAAACATTTATTTGCACATCAGCTAAACTCCTTTCTCTGTCCCTGCAAAGTATCAACTGTCATGTTCTATAAATCTCTGTGAGTCATGTGGTTCCAACAAGTTCTTTTCACTGCCTGTCATCAGCTTCTGTGACCTCAGAACTTGGAAAAAATAAGCAGAAGGGTCTCATGCTCAAAATGATTAATAACATAATTGAAAGAAATTATAAAAGCACTGTTACTTCCTGTAACTGGATAATATGTTATAAGGTATTTTTGTTATAGTTACATGAAAAAAAAAACAATTTAGTAAACCTGGTTAATAAATGGGCAAAGGAATAGATGTAAATCCTGTAAATAAAACCAGACATATGCTATGATTTTCACACGTTTAAGTCAAATTTTCCTAATCTCTAAACACCAGGAGATTGAAAAGCAGCAGATGAAGAGCAGGGAGAAGAATGTAGGTCTTAAAACCAAATGATCTGGGGTCAGACTCCAGCTCAATGGTCAGCTAGGAAGCCTTCATCAAGTTACTCGTGCTCCTGGTCTTACCAAGAGATTATATCCTGATTATGTCCATCATAAATTGAAAATATCATAAGCCAAAAAATGCATTTAATACAACTGTGCTACAAAACATCACAGCTCAACCAAGCAACCTTAAATGTGTTTGGGACATTTATATTAGCCTACATACAGTTAGGCAGGATCACATCACACAATACCTGATTTAAAATCAGTGTGACTATTTCACAGGGTAATAGGAAGCTATGCCACACTTCTGATGCCCAGCATCTTGAGAGAGTATGGTACTGAATTTCACTAACCTGAGGAAAGATCAAAATTCAAAATTCAAAGCAGAGTTTCTACTGAATGCATGTTGCTTTCACACCATTGTAAATTCAAACAACTCTCAGTAGGTTCACCATAATTGTCTATGTTCTGGTTTACATATGAGGTGTCCCTTAAAAGTTCAGATCTGAGACAATGCAAGAAAGTTAAGAGGTGAAATGATTGTGTTAGGGTGCCTTAACCTAATCAGTGTGTTAATGTTAATCCCCTGATAGGGATTAACCGAGTGGTAACTGTAGATATGTAGGGTGTGATCTGGTAGGTGAAGTGTCTCTCTCTCTGCTTCCTGGTTCAATTTTCCCAGCTGTTCTCCTCCACCACACTCTTCAACCATCATGTTCTGCCTTACCTTGAGCTCCAAGGAATGAAGCTGGCCCTCTATGGACTGAGACCTCTGAAATAATGAACCCCCCAATTTTTTCTCCTCTAAAATTGCTCTCATCAGGTCTTTTGGTCAGTGAAAAAGCTGACTAAAATAATCTGTAATTAAACATACATTAGTCAATTTTATATATTATACATTTTATTCTATATGAGTTATATTTCAACAAAAAGGCAAAATTGCTGGGTGCAGTGGTGTACTCCTATAATCCCAGCAGCTTGGGAGGCTGAGATAGGAGGATCATGAGTTCAAAGCCAGCCTCAGCAAAATAGAGGTGCTAAGCAACTCAGTGAGACCCTGTCTCTAAATAAAATATGAAATGGGGTGGGAATGTGGCTCAGTTGTTGAATGCCCCTGAGTTCAATATGTGGTACCAAAAAAAAAAAGCAAAATTGTTTAAAAATTAGCATTCCTGTCTGAAGGAGAAGATCACAGTAGTTATTATATATATATGGGAGAGATTAAATAGGATAATGCATATAAAATGCCTCACAAATCACAGGCATTATTATTTGAACATATGACCAAAATGTTGCAAGGTAAATATTATTATCTTTTTCTGTTCAAACTAGTGAAAATAAGCAGAGTTTCAAAACTATGTACTACCTTGGCAAAGATCTTAAGCTGAGCTTTAAATACTGGTCTGTTGAATGTTTAAGTTTTCTGCACCCTAATAGAAAATTACAGTGGGAACCTTTAGGAATATGGAATGGGAATGCGCAGTTGGGTATAGATCCGGTTCCTTTCTTGGAGTTTAATCATGGAAAAATAGGTGAAATGATTTAAATATTTGTTTAAAAATTCAAATTTGTAAGTTTACCATTGAGAATTTGTAATTTGATATAGCAGAGGAAGGATAACCCCATTGTGGAAGATGAGAAATTTATTCCTGCTATCATTAGTTGTTAAGGGAATATTCTGTTGTTTTCAATCTGTTTAGAACTGGTACTTTTCAGACTGACAGCCTAATGGATGACATTACAAAGTGGACAAAAACACTTTGTGCATATCTCTTTTGGGCATGTGGGAAATATACATAAACATGGAATTGGCTACAAACATGTTGCTTATGTGATTTGAATAAGAAGAAAATCACTATGAACTATATGGTATATCCATGTGAACATATTTCCAGATGACACTTTGTAATTTATGAAATGGGAGTAAAGCTAACTAGTTGTAAAGATTGAACAAAAGCATAGGATTCTTCTGCAACACTGCCTGTCTTTCACTAAGAGAAGATGCACTTAAAAGAGGTGAAAGATCTCTCCAATGAGAACTACAAAACACTAAAGAAAGAAATTATAGAAAATCTGAGAAGATGGAAAGATCTCCCATGTTCTTGGATAGGCAGAATTAATATTGTCAAAATGATCATACTACCAAAAGCACTAAACAAATTCAATGCAATTCCAATTAAAATGCCAATGATGGACCTCATAGAAATAGAGAAAGCAATCATGAAATTCATTTGGAGAAATAAGAGACCCAGAATAGCTAAAGCAATTCTTAACAAGAAGAGTGAAACAGGGGGTATTGCAATACCAGACCTTCAACTATACTACAGAGCAATAGTAACAAAAACAGCATGGTATTGGCACCAAAATCAGCAGGTAGATCAATGGTACAGAATAGAGGACACACAGACAAACCCACATAGATACAGTTATCTCATACTAGACAAAGGTGCCAAAAACATGCAATGGAGAAAAGACAGCCTCTTCAAAAAATGGTGCTGGGAAAACTGGAAATCCACATGCAGCAAAATGAAACTAAACCCCTCTCTCTCACCCTGCACAAAACTCAACTCAAAATGGATCAAGGACCTAGGAATTAGACCAGAGACCCTGTGCCTAACAGAAGAAAAAGTAGGACCAAATTTTCATCATGTGGGCTTAGGACTAGATTACCTAAACATGACTCCCAAAGCACAAGAAAGAATAGCAATTTTAAGGACACTATGGGCATTCTCTCTAGTTATAACTAGTGAAAATGTTAAAAACTACCAATATCTGAAGTCTCTGAAGAGATTCTGCAATGAGAGCAATAAGCAAAATCATAGATAAAATTGCAGTTTAACAGGGTAGACCAGGAAATGGTGCAGTTAAGAAAGATTCCTCTTGGTGTCATTCCTAACCCCAAGGTTGACCTATAAACCACCCTGGCTAACAAGGAGTAATTGGCATCTCCAGGATATTCAAAGAATAGAGCAATCATCTAGCAATTCATAAAGAACAAGTACTGAAATTATGTCAATAGAGATGGATCAGCAAGAAACCCAATGATGAGATAGGGAAAGACATTGAAGAGAGCCCAGTCATCCCTGGGGGATGAAGCAAGATCAGGGTAAGTGTGTAAGCCCAAGGCTGTACTCTCTAAAGTTCAACATCAAAGGGGGTACACTACAGTGAAACATAATTCACTGAAACAGTCCAGCCAAGTAACTAAACAAATATATAAACCAGAAAATAATAATAAGAATTCCTAGAGGGGAGCAGAAGTCAGTATTCACAATTTCTTCTGAAGTATTTTATCTACAATGTTTATTTTCATCAAAAAATTTTAAGACATATAAAGAAAGACTGGAAAGGATGGTATTTACATAGGGGTTAAAAAAAGAAAGTCTGTGTTTTCAGATTGAACAGAGAAAAGACTTCAAAGCAGCCAATGTAATCATGTTTAAAAAAAGAGACTGGGCTTTATACAGTAAAAGAAAGAATGGTGATAATGTCACATCAAATAGGGACTGTCATTACAGATACAGAAATTATTTTTTATAAAAAGAGCTAAAGGAGAATTCTGTAGTTGAAAAGTTCAATAACCAAGATTTTAAAAATTCACTAGGGTGACGGGGGTAGGACTCAAACAGCAAATTGTACTAACAGAGGGATTGGAAAATTTGAAAGAGATATCAATAATAATGATACAAACTAAGAACAAAACAAAAACAGGAATAAATAAAAATTAACAGAGCCTTATAGAAGTGAATCGACACCATCTGGTGTACCAAAATATGTATAATGAGAGTACCAAAAGGAGAGAAGGAAGAGAAAGGAGCAGAGTATGTGTGAAAGAACACATAAGATTTCAAATTTGATATGCATAAATCTATACATCCAGGAAATTTAATAGAATGCAAGCTGAATAGACATATAGAGTTTGACACCAAATATAGCACAGAAAAGATGTTGAAAGACAAAAACTAAGAGAATACCCTAAAGCACCAATAGAAAAATGTGACTACTTACATGGAAAACCCAATAAGTTCAATAGCTGATATCTACTATATCTCTAGCCTCTATCACCAGAAGACAGTGGAATGACATATTCAAAGTGCAAATAATAATAATTAATAATAATAATAATATAACCACTACAAATCAAGAATTTTATAATGAGCAAATCTATCTTTTGAAAATGAAGGCGAATTGAAGAGATTCTCAGATAAACAAAACAGAAATTTTTTATTAGCAGTATATGGAAGGTATGCACAGATTACATGCAAATACTATGCCATTTTATATAAGGGACTTCAGCATACACAGAGTTGGTTTCCATGAGGCATCCTGGAATGGACCCTCCACTGAACTTGAGGGACAACTGGAAATACAATACTATGTTCCTATAAGTCACTGGAGTGACCACACTAGTATTGGACAAAGTATACTTGAAAATGTTACTACAGGTAAAGAAGTAATTTTGTAATGATAAAAAACTGATCTATTAGAAAGTTATGACAGGTATATGTGCATAACCATGTAAAACAAGACCCCAACAGAAATGAAACAAGATCAAACTTAGAAATAGACAATTCAGTAATAATAGCTGCATAGTGTAAGGGGACAGAAGAGCAAAGCAGAAGATCAAGAAGGAAAAAGAAGAGGTGAACAACACTATTAACCAACAGGGCTTGTAGACTATAAAACATTGACCCAACAACATCAGAACACACATCCTTTCCAAGCACACATTGAACAAGTTTCAGGATAAGTCATATGCTATACCATAACACAAGCCTCAATTAATTCAAATGAACAGGGACAATATAGACCATGTTTTCCAACCACAGTGGAATGAAAGTAGAAGTTAAACAAAGAAAAAAAAAGAGGAGGAAGGAAGAGGAGGAGGAAATTTGGAAAATTCACAAATATTTGGGCAATTAAACACCACATTCTTAAATAATCAATGTTCAAAGAAAATGTTCTATTGTCAAACAAATGACAATAGAATATATTTTAAGATACATGAATGTAAAAGCACGGCATAGAAAATTTCTGAGATGCAGCAAATCAAGTGTTTGAAGGGAATTATAGCTATAAATGCCTATATTTAAAAGAAAATGTCACAAATCAAGAACCTAATTTTACACCCTAAGAAACTAGAAAAAGAAGACCAAATTAAATCTAAAGCAAGCAGAAGAAAATAAATGATTAGAGGGAAAACTGAATAAAAATAGACAAAAATGAAAAAGGGGATATGATCATTGATCTTACAAAAATACAGAAGGTTAAAGGTAATACTATAAGGAATGTATTACAACCAATTAGATAACTTTGATGAAATGAACAAATCCCTAAAAAGAAAAACTATCAAAACCAATTAAGGAAGAACTAGAAAATCTGAATAGATCTATAATAAATAAATAGATTGAATTTAGGTCCTGAATCACAGTGCTTTGACTCTGGGGGTTTGGAGGATACATCACAGTAACTAGCTCTGTGTCCATTCTCACTCCTGGCAAACTACAACCCTATGCTGAAGACCTCCAGCACAGCTTCTAGAACACTGGCCAGGATAAAACACAGAAACACACATGAACTGCTGATTCCACAATGTGAATCTGCATGGAGAAAAAAAAGAATCACTCCCTGACTCAACCCTAAGCAAACTGAATCATGGAAATCTGACAAAACACTTAGGTTTTACTGAGGGCTTCATTAAAATTTGTTGATGAAAGGTAAGTCTTTCAAGCAAGCATTAGGAACTAATCTTTCACCCTCATCCTAAATGTTAAGCAAAAAGGAATTAAAGTTTTAAGATTAACTGGGAAGATACAAAAAACAAAGCACAGTGTTAAGTCACTTAATTTTACCTTGGTATTTTTCTTTAATTTGTATCATTAATATCATGTAAAATATGAAATTCAATTGTACCTTTGGTAGTTTATCATGATTTTACCCTAGTCTACTGATCCCCATGGTCCTATTCTCCATCAGTTTTCTCTGATTGACAGATGGACCCCCTGATTTTGATTATCGTTGGGTTTGTGAGTTAATGGAAAACACCTGCGTGGGAAATGACTTGGCTGCTCAGAGGAAACCTGGAAAGTGGCTGTATGTGGGTGGGCAGGCGGCCAGGTTACATTCTTGTTCTATCAAACAGTGAACTTCAGGGTCACAGTAATTCTCAATAATTGGCTGCTGGTGGTTGATGCATAAAACTTGTTAGTCTTTCTGTGGCCACAGGATGCTCAACACTGACCAGAAATTTAGCCAATATTTACAATGTAATATACTACATTGATAATATATGAAATACCATATATTATATTTAAATATTTCACTTCCTATTTTCTCATAAGGATACTTACAGGTGATGAATTTCCTGCCTGCCATTCTCCACAAGGGCTAAAGCAAACAGATATTTCAGCAGGTTTGGGTAGGTGCACACAGTATGATTCATCTGCTATTCCATCATGAGCATCACGAGCATCATGAGCATCATGAGCATTACACAGCAGGCTTGATTACCTCTTCCACAAGACAGAGCACTTAAAAAATAAAATAACATTGAAATGTTAGATAGTACCTCTCCCACTTCCCTTAACCATAGATATTACATTCATAAAACATCACGTTTCCTGAGAAAACAAATTAGAAATAGTATCACCTGGCATCATTTCTCAGTCAAATATGAATGGGACAGTAAACATCCCAGTTTAGATAAAAAATTTCCCAAAAAGACACAAAAACTTGAATGAATATAATGTTTTGAAATAATGCTTAGTTATATACCAAAATTAAAGTTACTGTGTAAGAGACTCTTAACATGTCATTAAAATATCATAAAAGACAATGAAAATTTAAGGTTAAAACAAATTGTATATTCCTAATACATTAAAACTTTTAGTTCAGAAAAGCAACATGAAGATGTCTGTAGTTTAAGTAAAAGTTGATAACTGCCTGATATCACATCTGCTTCTTATAACAACCTATGACATAAGTACATTATCCTCATTTTGTAGATTAGAAAATCTACAAAAGGTTCAAATTTCCTGCACAGAAACACAGGCTCTGGAAAGCCAGAGCATAATTTAGCCATTAAGCGACCTAATTCTAAACCCTATGCTTGGTCCTTATCATCAAAATACTTGAGAATGAATACATACTTTAACTTAAGCAAATCTGTCCCAAACATTCTGCTGATATCTAAGGGCCTCCATAAGAAATACTGTATCTCTTCAATAAATTCACTTACTGGGGTTCAAGAACCATGTCTCCACTGTGCTGCCTTTCCCATGGGAACAGCTGGTAAGGAAGTAGCACCAATATTGGAGATAATTGGGCAGGGAGTAACTAGACAGTCCTATTCAAAAGAAAAACAGATCTCAAAGAACATCATTTAATCAATCAACCACATTTTAATTAAATCTGATATTTCATTGTCGCTGTCACACATCTAATTCAAGAATAGCTGCACACCAAGTTACAAAGTGAAGGTGTAAAGAATTTTATTTTCAAAAGTTCAAAGTACTGTCAAGTGCCAGCAGTGGATAGTAAGACCAAATATCAATGTTTGGAGCATTCCATCTGATAGTTGAAAAGGGAAAGAGCAAAGTCCCTCAAAAATACCAGGGGCTTGAAACAGAACACAGAAATCTATCTTAAAAAAGCACAACACACTTTAAGATTCCATAATATTCATAATAATAGATATTGTCAAACATGCACAGTTCAAAGAATAGGAAAATACAAGCTAAATAAATGATCCAATGGCAGATAAGAGGTAGACTATTTCATAATAAAGCTATAAGACTGGCAAAACCAAGAATGATAAATTCTATCTCATGCACACATTTTTAAGGCAAAGAAATTTAAGTGGTAAAAGTACATATAAAAATAATTTGAACACATTAGTGATCTTCTTGTTAAATAATAGATATTTTTGTTTATAATTCACAAAGAGGTTTCCTTTACATGCCTATCACCTGGGTGACAGGCCCCTTGACATTCTCTGTCATCTAATACTGCACTAAAGAGCTCCCTGACATGTTTAACAACACATATCTGATACCCAAGTCCACAGGTAGCTGTGCACTGAATGATAAAGATAAAAAGATATAAAAAAATTGCTTTTCAAAAATTAAATAAACTTCAATTTTCTTAATAAATATATAGTTAAAAATATACCTTCAGTAGATCTTTTATACAAGCCCTTTATACCAGATTTAAAAGACCTAAATTAATAAATTCAATCAACATGCCTACTTATTTAAAAATACTATGTAGACATTACTAAATACTGAAGTTAACAAAATGTACATTGTTAACATAGTTTTAAAAATTACCATAAAATATCAGTAAAGGCCTGATATTTTGGAGGCAGAGTCAATACAATTATAGAAACAAAATACTTTCAAACTCTACCTGGTGTATCTCACTTAATACACTAAGTATTTTTCAAAGAGATAAAGAAGGAAGAGGTGAAAGGCTTCCATCTTCTCTGGCAATCTTCACAGGACAATATGCTACCCACACTCATCTAGTCTGATCACTGTTCATCTTGCAGATTTCTAGCTGCCTGATTGGCAGAACTTTTAAACAATGCCTATTCTAAATATAGTAAAGATACCAATGCAAATACAGAATGAAAATATTTATAGTTTAATCAAATATGATAAAAACATGAGATTTACAGCCTTTGGTTAACTAAAGTGAATCCAAAAGCAAAGCTGAAATATTTACCACAGCAAAATCAGCAGTAATGTCAAAATTTTAAATATACTCACAGAACTCCATGGTCCTACTTGCCAAGAAGCACATGCATGAAGCTCACATGGTCTTAGAGATTCAGGTTTGGTACTTGGACTATAGAAGCCATCACTCAAGTGGGCTTCATTCAGTTGACACCAAACCTGCCACTGCTTTGATCCTTTTCCACAAGACTCTGTAAGAAGTCAGTAGGACCTATTTTCTCTTCTATTAGGTGCAGAGTCTCTGGTCTAATTTCTAGGTCCTTGATCCACTTTGAGTTGAGTTTTGTACAGGGTGAGAGATATGGGTTTAGTTTCATTTTGCTGCAAATGGATTTCCAGTTTTCCCAGCACCATTTGTTGAAGAGGTTGTCTTTTCTCCACTGCATGTTTTTGGCACCTTTGTCAAGTATGAGATACCTGTATTTATGTGGGTTTGTCTCTGTGTCCTCTATTCTGTACCATTGATCTACCTGTCTATTTTGGTGCCAATACCATGCTGTTTTTGTTACTATTGCTCTGTAGTATAGTTGAAGGTCTGGTATTGTGATACCCCCTGCTTCACTCTTCTTGCTAAGGATTGCTTTAGCAATTCTGGGTCTCTTATTCCTCCAAATGAATTTCATGATTGCTTGCTCTATTTCTATGAGGTCCGTCATTGGATTTTAATTGGAATTGCATTGAATTTGTATAGCATTTTTGGAAGTATGGCCATTTTGACAATATTAATTCTGCCTATCCAAGAACATGGGAGATCTTTCCATTTTCTCAGATGCTCCTTATCTTCTTTCTTTAGTGTTTTGTATGAACGCACAGATGGTGTGACTCTACTTTGTGTACAACCAGAGAAACAATAGCTGTACTCCATTTGTGTTCAATGAATCAATAATAAAAAAAGAAGTCAATAGGGTGCATTGCAAAATGATGCAATGATCAATTTGCATATCAAAATACAGCTGTGAGACCATTCCTAAGTGCATTATAACCCCAATCCATTAGAGATACTCACTGGGCAAACCTGCCACCCCTAACTTCTGTGGCCCAAGTTTCACTGAAATGTCCACTGGTCCTAGAAACAAAGATACAAAACTAAGAGACTAAGTATATATTCCAGGTTACTGCACTTTCTTATGAAAATAGTTATAAACATCAGCAAATGTTATTGCTAACTTAATAACTATAAATAGCTTAATGATAGCCATTTTAAAAATTTTTACTGCCTTTATAAAAAAATTGTTTTTTAAAGGATAAAGTTAAATATGTGTGAATTTTATAGTCTTTGATGCTAAGTTTCCTAACAATATTATATCAGTTCTAAGCCTCATGTTTTTAATGTTACCTCACTCCACTCACTAGCAGCCCAAATGGGACAGAGAAATTCAGTGCAGTTCTCTAGAATTGTTTGAGGAAGCTCTTGACATTCTCTGTCAGCAAGAGGGTGGCCAAAGTTGTTTACACAATAAGATTCTTGAGACCTTTCCTCTCCTTCACAACTCCTGGAACACTGATTTAAAAAAAAAGAAGAAGAAAATTTAAAAAGATGACTTTTGGAGATGGAAAAAAAAATTAAACTGTTCACAAAAAATACTTCAGAGAAATTTAATATTCATTAGGAAAAAGGAGGCAACCTTCTTTAAGCAATAATTACTGTACCTGGGACCATTCCAAATAATGTCAGCTTGTTCAGACACAGTCACCATGGCCTGGCTCTCGGGTAGGACATTTAAGTTGGTCACTGCAGTTGTGGTCATTTACTGGAACAACCTGTCCTTTATGAATGGAACACTTCATGCAGTGTATTTCCAAGGACCTGTTTCCTAGACCACAGTGGGATGAACATTCACTTTTGCCAATGATGTGCCATCTAGAAAGAAAAGATGGTATTACACTTAGCATATGTGCTAATTAACACAAATTTTAAAGTGAATTCTGAGAAACTCGTCCATGAGATTCAATTTTAAAAATTCTAAGAGCTCACAGAAATGCTACCTGAAAATATTTGATACATCACTGAATCAGAGATGTAAAGTTCCAAGAGATTATATAGCTCAAACTTTCAATTTACAGATTAAAATAACAAGCTTCAGAGAGATTACATATATCAATGGTGTGAATGCTTGAAAATTTTTCTACTTGGTCTGAAATTTTACTTTTTCCACATTAAATCTTAAGTTGCTTCCAAAATATATAAAAATGAAATAGTTAAAGCTGGAGATAGGGCACCAACACCAACACTGTATCTATTAACATCACCTTAACACTAGATGGAGGTAACTTTGGAGGTATGTCCAAGGAAGTGTAAGTTTCAAAAGCATTTGAAAACACTGGGTTTAGATCAAGATGACTCAAGGACTTAGTGGCAGATTTAGGAGTGCAACTGAAGACATCTGACTCTCAAGCAGGTAGTCTCTACCTATGAAAACACCTGATGGCACTTTGACACATGAACAGAGAATGTCTGGAAATCTGACTACATCAATGAAGACACAGTTTTTAAAAATTGGCAACACAGTTTCTGTAAAGCATCTCATTAATTCATTCTAATCTCTAACTAGATATGTTTGCAGAGAAAACATTTTTACAAGCAAAAAATGCTAGTTTTAGCTAAATTATCCCAATTATAGTCTAGCAATCAATCAAATAATATGAGTATCCCCATATAAAAAAGCACGGAATTCACAGAGTCCATTTCTGAGAGCTTCTCAAGGATTTCATTGTGTCTTATGCAACTTAAAACAGGCAATTCTACCATACTTGTGCTATGTTTTCAAACAATATAAAATATATGCATAAATTCTAATCCTTCAGTACTGAATATGACCTGCTACAATGCAAAATAAAAAATAAAAAATAAATTGGAAGATGGGGTTATTTTTCTTAGTGTCAGTCTGTTACCAATCATCAAAGGGGGAGGAGAGGACAGGAATTTAGATTAGAAGTACAAGCTTTTCTGCCATGATCTACCATCATGTTGCTTACTACTTAATGGGTTAATTACTAACACACTAGGAAGATCTATACATTCTCTAATCTATAAACTTTATAAACTTAGTGGTTCATGAATTCAGGGGGAATTATAGAATCAGGCTACTGGTTTATTGTTTTGTATTTTTAACCATGGCTTTTCAGAGCAGAGTTTACTTATATTTATTTTACAGGCAAAATGACTTCCATTTTCTAACACACAGCATAGAGACCTGTGTATTAGAATTCAGCCAATATGAATAAAAGTACAAATAAATTGCTGGGCTTCATCACAAATTAGTGAATCTGAAGTGTCATAGCAGCAGAGGCAGATGATGGTCTGCTGCTTTAGGATCTGTTTTATATCATACCTCACTTATTAGTTTAGTTGCGTTATGCACTGGTTACATCATGCATTATTTCTTTTTTACCTTAGTTCACAGTCTGTTTTGCACCTTTCAGTCACAAATAATGGGTGTGGCAAGTGGTCACAACTTTGATCAGATATAATCAAATGATCGCTCCTACGTATGCAGATAATTTTTCTTCTACGAAGACCTTGGCGAAGTCAAATGAAAATTAAAAATGAAAGGAGAATTTACATAAATATAAATTCCATAATTAATTAAATCTATTAATAGTCTAAAGGATGCAACTAAGAAAGCTAAATTTTCAACACTACATATAAGATATGCCAGTATATTAATCCAGTTAGGAATGACGTTTTATAATAAGTAAGCTGAATCCTGAAAGATTTGAGGAGTTTGCTTAGGGAAGAGGAAAAAGTAAGGTGGGACAGGTACAGAGTAGAAAGAAATACATCAGGGCTAAGACGGAGACTGGGGAAAATTCAGAATCGTGACTACAGTCAGTGCTGATGCTACATGGTACATGGTATTATTGTTCCCCAGTATTTATTTCCCCTACATCTGAAGGGAAGTGCACATCTACAGTTGCTACAATATTGTGGTAACTTCCTGTGGGAGAACACTTCCCTGTCAACTGACATCAGCCTTATGCCAACTGACTAAAGTGGATTAGACCTATTCCAGTTCCAATGGCTCTCTTTCCCTCTTCCCTCTGCTTCCAGAACAGCATTTCTCAGGAAGGGCTGTTCAGCAATGAAAAAGCATTGACTGATAATAAAAAGATCAGTTGTATCACAGGTTGCAGGGGAGGGAGGCAGGATGAAAAGGTGAGCACAGGGGATTTTTAGGACAGGGAAACTTCTCTGGATGATACCATCATGTATGTATGTATGTATATATATACATATATATATATACACACACACACATATACATACACATGTATGTGTATGTATATATATATTGCAAAGTGTGAATTCTAATATAAACTATAGACTTTAATTGATAATAATGCATAAAAATTGGCTCATCAATTATACACATGTGCCAAACTAATGTGAGATAATAACAGAGGGAGTGGTAAGGGATGGGCATAGGGAAACATAGAGGGAAGGAAGAAGGCAGAATATTCAGCATTTCTGTACTTTCTGGTCAATGTTTTTCAGTAAACCTAAAAATGGTCTAAAAAATAAAGTCCATAAATTTTTTTAAAATGACATGGATACAAATAACAAGTTAGACTAGACCCATAACCAATCAGCAGCAAAACATGACATAGGCAATCAATAAATTTTTGTTCTGATCCATTGAGATTTTGTGGTCGTTTGTATGCAGCATAACAGCAAAAGAAGAAGAGACAGTCAAGAGTTTAAGCAGTCTGTGACATGATCAACTTTCTGTTTATAAAGCTCAACTATGTACTACCAGTTGACTACCTCCGATCTTTCCTAAACACCCTTTAAAATAAAAAAAAAATTGAAAAGGCATATGTCTAAAATAATGAGGATAAAAGGAAACACAGCAGACAATAGAAATAATGTTTTAATATGAAAAGCAGATTGGAATATGTATTTTTAAAATTTTTTGTAGTTGTAGATGAACAGAATGCCTTTATTTCATTTGTTAATTTTTATGTGGTGCTAAGGATAGAACCCAGTGCCTCACATGTGCTAGGCAAGCACTCTGCCACTGAGCTGCAGCCCCAGCCCTGGAATAGGTTTTTGACAGTCAAGGAAGATAAACCCTAAGCCTGTGAAGGTGGAGAGTGAATTAAAAAAAAAATTCATGCCCAAAATCCAAGAGAATTTCAGGAACCAAAAGACACCAGGTTTGTCTGAAGAGGTGAATGTTGTGAGGGGTAGACCTGAAAAATGGAGAATCGATTGAAAGGTATCTATGAAGAACAGTTAGACAACAACCCTTCTAGCCAAGAGCAGCACTGGCTAACAGAAGGTGAGCCACCTGTGTTACTTGGCATTTCTAAGAGTCACATTAAAAAATAGTAACAGGTGAGATTAATTTTAATAGCATTTATATTTAATCCAATTATCTGGAATAGAACCCTTCAATATGGCACCAATATAAAAATTATCAAAAATATGTCTTACATTCTTTTTTTCATATTAGATTTCCAAATCCAGGGAATATATCACTCTTACAGCACATGGACTAGCCACAGGTGAACAGCACAGCTCTAGGAGAGGAGAACGTGAAGGAGGGAAGCGATAGCACAGCAGGATGAAATGGGGTGATTAAGTCAGTCTCCATAATGAAAGAACAGATTCCAGCCCGACTCGCCATCTGCTGGGGCCTAAGATGACTTCTGTTGTTCCCCAGCCCATCACGACTGTCAGAAGATGGGGGAATTCCTCTCTTGGGTGACTGTTTAACCAGTAAAAAGGATCAACTGACAATGACATTTGGTTCTTCACCTGACTGACCAACAAAAGGGCCTCTCAACAATCCAGCTACCCTAGAAGGAAGCCCCTGGCTGACTTGTCTGACCCACACAGAACTTCTGATCATCATCTTAGTACTTCCAAAATAGGAACAAGCAACAAATGATCACTGGAAATTCTAGGAAAACTGCTACCAAAAGAGGACAACAGAAACAAAAACAAAATAGACCTAGGATGAATAGTATGTTAGAGCAGAAGAAAACTCAAAGACTACACTTACACACAAAGGCCTAATAGAAGGCATTGTACCCATGAAATAAAAACAAGACATTATGAGAAGAAACATTAAAACAGTGAAATGGAGAGAATAAGAAAATAAGTACTCTGTTTAAGAGGTTGAATACTCCAATAAAACTTACAGAAAGATAAGAGAAAAATGAGTGAGAAGAAATGATAAAAAACATTAATGCATGCAACTAAATTTCTCAATACAAAGAATCAGTGTTTCCAAGTTGAAATGACAACCTAATTTTTTAGGAAAATAGAGAAAAAATAAAATGAAGCACCAGCATCAAAGTACTAGCATCAAGGGATCCACAAAACTTCTGGAACAGAAAATGCCACATACAAGTACAGGAAATTGAAAAATAAGCTGAGGAAACAGTCATAAAACAGGGCTCTCCAAATTCTAAAGGGAAATCACCTTTCATTTGTATGAAAGTATTTGGCAAGAATGAGAAGGGAACAAAACAGTTTTCAGAGATGGAAAGCCTCTAAAGTTACCTTTCCTCCTGAGCGACTGAGGAGTATGTCCACCTAATGAGGGAAGGAGACCAAAGAGAGGAACTCATAAAATTAGAAAACAAGGAATCCAGCATAAGAGAAAGTTGAAGGGAATTTCCAGGATAATAAATGAGGGACATCTTGAGGTGATGGTCACATAACAAGCCTAAAAGCAACACAAACAAATCAGTGCAAGAGAAACGAGGGTCGTGGACAAAGATGAAAAAATGAAGGAAAATTAAAGCTGATAAAATACGCTTGGAATACTAAGAAATGTGTAGAACTGACGAAGGTCTTGAGGACTGATGACTTTCAGTACGCAGAAAAACAAGTAAACAAGCAAACAAAACTGAGGAAATGCATCTTGAGAGAAACCAAAAGGACACAAAAAGGAGTATACTCACAGCATATCGTGTGGTAACAGAACAACAGTTCCTTTTCTCTTGCATGTGATTCTTTAAGGGGGCTCTCCTGGTCTTGACATCCCCCCCCCACTTCTCACCATATATTTCCCAACCTCCCAGAATCATATTATTATTTATTTGGTGTGTACACTACATTTACAAATGTGCTTTCATTTACCTGTTGCTTGGCTTTGTCCCCTAGGTCTCCATGTCCAAGGCCACAGACCAGATTACTCAGTCAGCACTGGAATAACAGCTCCCCAAATTCCAATTCTCTTCTGTAAAGTACACCCAGGGCCTTTCTGCCAAAGTGAGTTCTTCCACCTTCTGCATTATCAAAGTCCCTGGTTTCTACTTTAGCATTTATTCCAGCTGACCTGGGAGTCATCTACTACCACAGCCCTTCTCTGAGACACGGCCCAAGCAGTTACAGAAACGCCTGTCCCCATGCAATCACTCTGGGCATCACTGTCCCAAAGCAACAGGACCACAGGTGGCCTCTTCCTGAATGAAGCAGCACAGCTCCTTTGGTATCTGGTCACATCAGTTAACTAGAGTGTACCTCACATTCTTAATATCAGTAGCCAGTGCCTCTGGTCACCTACTTCCTCCTGTAGGATCATCTCCATATTGTCCTAGGTTTCCTTTCCTCTGACCACTGTTCTCCCATATTCTTAAACTCTCTATTCTCCATGAAGATGACTTCTCCATTCAATACACACTTCTCTATACCCCAGCTTCAGTCTCCTCACTGCTTCTTTCTGTGATCATCTCTGATACACAGAGATGAGGTACTGCATTTACCATGATATTACTATTACACTACTATTTTACATTAAGATATCTACTCATGCTTCTGTTGCATCCACTAGACTTTAAAATCTGAATGAAGAACTGGGGTCTCATTAATAATCTAAAACAAAGCAGTCCCTCAATAAATGTCCTTCACTGAACATGTATTACACAACTAAGCATCCATAGTTACACACTACACGAAGACTCTAGTCTTCCCATTTGCTGTCCCTACTATAAATTTCTCTTCCATTTCCTCTCTGCTCCTTTCAGTCATTCATGGCACCAGTACATAGCAGGGGAAGGGAAATGAAAGAATGTTTGATATCTCAACACAAAAAGAGGGAGACAGGTTGCTAAGAAAGAGTGTGTGGAGGAGAGTTGATGAGAAAGGTAGGTATTTCACTAGGAAGAGCAATGTAAATAAGTTAGAGAAAATTTCTGCAACTGCAGAGAGAGAGAGAGAGAGAGAGAGAGAGAGAGAGAGAGAGAAAGAATGAGAATGTGAGAATGTACTAGGAACAGTTTAAATGAATAGTTTTAAATGGGGGATGTTAAGAAAGAAACACAAAGAGTGAGGAGAAAAGTAAGAAGGAGAAAATAAAACTACACTTTTGTATGCCTGTGGAATCTGTGGAAAGGAGGAGGATTCCACAGACAGCCCAACTCGAAGGAACTGAATGATAAGAGCATGTGCAGACAAACCACCATCTCTTTTCCAAACCAGGGGACCCTGACACATTTTGGTACAGGTTTGCTATGGTCCATGTGCATCCCATGTGAACAGGTCACTCCTACCCTCCACAGCGATGTGGAAGGACTATCGTACATCAGGGTTGTATAAATTACCCACGTGTAGCACCTCAATAAAGACACAAAGGAACATGCAATCAATTTATAAAAGACATGCTTCAGACATAATTTCTATATTTAATAATAAATGCTAAGTACTTAACCAGTATAGTTCACTGACATGATTAAAGCAAAGTCTTACTGACCACCAGTTACCTGTAAAACAAGCAATTCTTCCAGTCGATCAGTACTGTTAATTCTTTCAATTGAGTTGTTTGATCCATTGTATTCAAAAATAGCTCCTTGTATATTCATTTCTTTTTCTGATATACTTACAAAAAATTTCCATTTAAAAGCAAATTCCCTTGGGCATCAGATAGGGCTGTAAAAGAACAAACATTGCTTGTGAAACCATAAAGCAAACCAACAGTACAGAAAATGCTTTTATAACTTTAAATTAAAATCCTGTTTTGAATTTAAAGAATAAAATTTTAAATTACTATTAAGGATAATATTAAAGAAATAAACCTTACTTTGCTACACTGTGGTATCAATTCTGTAAGTAGGGAAACTTCAGCACATCAGCCAAAGATATTAGAATAAATTCACCCTACACTTCTCTACCTGAAAGGTCCTCTTCCCCTGTGGGGTACACAAAGCCTCAGGAGCAACCGACACAAAAAGCGGCCAGGCAGAAAGAAATCAGGCCCCTACCAGACAGATCAGCTCAACCAATCTTGGTCATTAACAGAAGGAAACGAAGAGCAGACTGCAGCAAGACCCCATTTACACTTGTCTTGGAAAAACATGTACAAAGCTGTAAAACTAGGGCCAATATTCTAAAAGACTATGCAATGACTGCACTGTTCTCTACACATCTGTCTCAAACTTTTTGTGAAGAGGCAGTCTATCACTGTTGAAATATATGTCAATATCAGCTTTCAGAATAATACTCCTATCTCCCTCTCCATTCATGTCTTTGCTTGTTCTCTCTTTCCCATTGATAGGTAATAAGATAAGCCTATCAAACACATGCATATTCATTTCTATAATATATACAAGACATACAAAACAACAGTATAGCATATATTCTCATTTGTTGCTTTTTAAATATAAAATTGCATGGTGTCCACAATAGTGTGGTTGTACAAGGACAAAAGAATTTAGTATTCAAACAGTGGGTTTATTAAGTTTAAGTTGTCTCAATTGGTTGCTTTTTGATGTTAGACAAACTTCTAGCTCAGTTTCCTAAATTGCATAATAAATAAATACAAATTTCTCCCTTTACAGGCCCTCAATCAGGATCAAAATTGGAAAATGTTTATAAAGTGTATAAAGGGTAAAATTGATGCTATTTATTTTTAATTTTTAAGAGAATATGTAATATTTAAAACTTTACAATAATAAAACTCTGTAATAATCAAGTGCTTCTATTCTTGCTTTACTAGTATTATACTACTCAGTGGAACAATAACCTTTTGGGGAAAAAAGTGTTTGACACCCAGGGAACTGCACCAAGAGCACAAAGTTGACTTACAGCTACACTTCATAATAAATGCAATAACCTTCTGAAAAAACAATTTTGAAGGGATTATTACAAAATCAGTTACATGTTTCTGTGTATATGTGAACTAGTTTAACTGCCTTTATATAATATATTGAATTCAGTTAAGAACAAATAACGTTCTAAATTTATTCTCTGAAACAGAAATTCCTCTGGGTGGGAATCTGCACTTGATCAAAGGTAGACAGGCCTATTTAAAGAAACATCCATTACATTAACTCTAAGGGAAATAAACAAAGCCTTTGTGAGAAAAATTCTACACATTTTATTACTTTTAATTACAAAATTTCATAAACATTGAAAAATCCCTTCTAGTGACTTTGTTTGTTTTGCTCACTTCAAATTAAATGTTAATATTTGCATTTGTAGTTCTCTTAGAAAGTATGATACTTTATTGATGAACATTTCTCATTTTTTAACCTTGGGCAGAAGCTGTGGTCCGTTCTCAGGACCATAAAGATATGTATGCTTGGAACCTTAGAGAGACCTACTGGATTATTTATCTACATATACTGTAGCATTGTTCTGTATCTATGCACACAGGCTAATATTTCTGAGCAGAAGAAAAAGAATTTCAAATAAATGTAAAAAGATAATATACCAAAATATTTACATTTTATTTTCTTGGGGAAATTAATTATTTGCATTATTTAATTATTTGCATTATTAACAAATGCAAATAATTAATTTCCCCAAGAAATTTAAGATGAATTTCATCTTAAATTCATTTAAGATGAAATTCATCTTTAAGATGAATTTCATCTTAAATTCATTTAAGATGAAATTCATCTTAAATGAATTCATCTTAAAATTCATCTTAAATTCATTTAAGATGAATTTCATCTTAAATTCATTTAA
>JAJEJO010047482.1:0-47658 GCA_020662805.1 Glaucomys volans
TACTTATGTGGGTTTGTCTCCGTGTCTTCCTTTCTGTACCTTTGATCTACCTGTCCATTTTGTTGCTAATACCATGTCATTTTTGTTATTATTGCTCTATAGTAGAGTTCAATGTCTGGTATTGTGATACCTCCTGCATCATTCTTCCTGCTCAGGATGGTTTTAGCTATTCTGGGTCTTTGGTTCTTCCAGATGAATTTTATGATTACTTTCTCTATTTCTATGAGGAATGTCATTGGGATTTTAATTGGAATTGTATTAAATCTGTATACCACCTTTGGAAATATGGCCATTTTGATTATATTAATTCTGCCTATCCAAGAACATGGGAGGTCTTTCCATCTTCTAAGGTCTTCCTCAATTTCTTTTTTTAATGTTCTATAGTTTTCATTGTAGAGGTCTTTCACCTCTTTTGTTAGAATGATTCCCAAGTATTTCAGTTTTTTTGAGGCTATTGTGAATGGAGTTGTTTTCCTCATTTCACTTTCAGATGATTCATAGCTTATGTATACAAATGCATTACATTTATGTGTATTTATTTCATATTCTGCTATTTTTCTGAATTCATTAATTAGGTCTAAAAGGTTCCTGGTGGAGTTTTTTGGATCCTTTAAATATAGAATCATGTCATTGGCAAATAGTAACAGCTTGAGTTCTTCTTTTCCTATTCATATTCCTTTAATTTCTTTGGTCTGTATAATTGCTCTGGCTAGCATTTCAAGCATGAATAAAAGTGGTGACAGTGGGCATCCTGTCTTGTTCAAATTTTTAAAGGGAATGCTTTCAGTTTTTCTCCATTAAGAATGATGTTGGTAGTGGGCTTAGCATAAATAGCCTTGACAATGTTGAGGTATGTTCCTACCATCCCTATTTTTTCTAGTATTTTGAGCATGAAGGGGTGTTGTATTTTGTCAAATGCTTTCTCAGCATCTATTGAAATAATCATAAGATTCTTAACCTTAAGTCTATTGATGTGATGAATTACATTTATTGATTTCTGGATGTTGAACCAATCTTGCATCCCTGGGATAAACCCCACTTGATTGTGGTGCACTATCTTCTTAATATGTTTTTGTAAACAATTTGCCAGAATTTTGTTAAGGATTTTTGCGTCTATGTTCATCAGAAATGTTGGCCTAAAGTTTTCTTTCCTAAATGTGTCTTTGTCTGGTTTTGGTATCAGAGTGATACTAGATTCACAGAATGAATTTGAAAGGGTTCCCTCTGTTTCTATTTCATGAAATACTTTCAGGAGTATTGGTATAAGTTCTTCTTTGAAGGTCTTGTAGAACTCAGCTGTGAATCCATCTGGTCCTGGGCTTTTCTTGGTTGGTAGGTTTTTGATGGCTTCTTCTATTTCATTACTTGAAATTGATCTGTTTAAGTTGTGTATGTCCTCTGGTTCAGTTTGAGAGGATCATATGTTTCCAGAAATTTGTCAGTGTCTTCGGGATTTTCTATTTTGTTGGAGTATAGATTTTCAAAATAGCTTCTAATTATGTTTTGTATTTCAATAGTGTCTGTTGGATATTTCCTTTTTCATCATGAATTTTAGTAATTTGTTTTCTCTCTCCTCTTCTTTAGTGTGGCTAAGGATTTATCTATGTTGTTTACTTTTTCAAAGAACCAACTTTTGTTTTTGCTAATTTTTAAAATTGTTTCTCTTGTTTCAATTTCATCGATTTCACCTCTGATTTTAATTATTTTATGTCTTCTACTACTTTTGATGTTGTTCTGTTCTTTTTCTAGGGCTTTGAGACATAATATTAGGTCATTTAGTTGTTGACTTTTTATTCTTTTCTTCAATGTGCTCAATGCAATGAATTTTCCTCTTAGTACTGCTTTCATAGTGTCCCAGAGATGTTGATATGTTGTATGATCATTCTCATTGACCTCTGAGAATTTTTTTAATCTCCTCCCTGATGTTTTCTGTTATCCATGCTTCATTCAATAGCATATTATTTAGTCTCCAGGTGTTGGAGTAATTTCTGTTTTTTATTTTGTCATTGATTTCTAATTTCATTCCATTATGATCCAATAGAATACAAGGTAGTATCTTTTTTTTTTTTTTTTGCATTTACTAAGGGCTGCTTTGTGGCATAACATAAGGTCTATTTTAGAGAAGGAGCCATGTGCTGCTGAGAAGAAAGTGTATTCACTCATTGATGGATGGAATATTCTATATATGTCTGTTAAGTCTAAGTTATTGATTGTGTTATTGAGTTCTATGGTTTCTTTCTTTAGTTTTTGTTTGGTAGATCTATCCAGTGGTGACAGTCACCTAGACTGTCTGGGTGTGTTAAAGTCACCCAGAATTATTGTGTTTTTGTCTATTTGATTCCTGAAATTGAGAAGGATTTGTTTGATGTACATGGATGGGCCATTGTTTGGGGCATAAATATTTATGATTGTTATGTCTTTTTGATTTATGGTTCCCTTAAGCAGTATGAAGTAACCTTCTTTATCCCTTCTGACTAACTTTGGCTTGAAGTTCACTTTATCTGTTATAAGGGTGGAAACCCCCACGTTTTTACTGAGTCTGTGTGCATGGTAAGTTTTTTTCCACCCTTTCACCTTTAGTCTGTGGATGTCCTTTTCTATGAGATGAGTCTCTTGAAGGCAGCATATTGTTGGGTCTTTCTTTTTAATCCAATCTGCCAGTATCTGTCTTTTGATTGATGAGTTTAGGTCATTTACATTCAGGGTTATTATTGAGATATGATTTGTATTCCCAGTCATTTTGGCTTAGTTGTGGTTTTTAAATTGATCTGGTTTCTCTTTTGATTGATTGACTTTTCCTTTAGGGGAGTTCCTCCCTTTGCTGACTTACATTGTTGTTTTTTGTTTCTTCCTAATGGAATATTTTGCTGAGAATGTTCTGTAGTGCAGGCTTTCCATGTGTAAATTCTTTTAAGTTTTGTCTGTCATGGAAGGATTTTATTTTGCCTTCAAATCTGAAGGTTAGTTTTGCTGGATATAAGATTCTTGGTTGGCAATCATGTTCTTTCAGAGCTTGAAATATATTGTTCCAGGCCCTTCTAGCTTTCAGGGTCTGGAATGAGAAATCTGCTGATATTCGTATTGGTTTCCCCCTATGTGCAATCTGATGCTTTTCTCTTGCAACCTATAAAATCCTATCTTTACTTTGTATGTTAGGCATTTTCATTATAATGGATCTTGGTGTGGATGTGCTGTAATTTTGTGCATTTGGTGTTCTGTAAGCCTCTTGTAGTTGATTTTCCATTTCATTCTTCAGGTTTGGGAAATTTTCTGATATTAGTTCATTGAATAGCTTGTTCATTCCTTTGGTTTGTATCTCTGTGCCTTCCTCAATCCTAATAATTCTTCAATTTGGTCTTTTCATGATATCCCAGTTCTTGGAGGTTCCATTCATGATTTCTTACCATCTTCTCTGTTTGGGCAACTTTATTTTTAAGATTCAATATTTTGTCTTCATTGTCTGAGGTTCTGTTTTCCAAGTGATCTATCCTGTTGGTGATGTTTCCATTGAGTTTTTTATTTCATTGATTGATTCCTTCATTTCAAGGATTTCTGTTTAGTTCTTTTTCAGAATCTCTATCTTTTTGATGAAGTGATCTTTTGTTTCCTGCAGTTGCTCTTTCAACTGTTTATTGAAGTTATCATCCATTGTCTGCATTTGCTCCCTTATCTCATCCTTTGCTTTGTGAATCATTTTAATCATGTATATTCTGAACTCCTTTTCTGACATTTCTTCTACCATGCTGTCATTGGATTCTATTAGTATAGAATCTTGGTTTGTTTGGAACACTTTCTTCCCTTGTTTTTTCATGTTGTTCATGTCTCTTCCCCTCTAGCCATGCAGATTGGGGGTATTGCAATTTCCACTCTATAGGCTTATGGTGACCCTATAGTTTTCCAAAACCTCTTCTTTAAGGGGGACATCAATATTAGCAACACCCAGTACAGATAACATGCAGCCCAAAACCAAATAGCCCCTATGAAGACGTTAACAATATTGTCATAATAGAGAGGATGAGTTCAACTATTATCTACAGTATAATAAATAAATTTGCAATGAGGACTGCAGTTTCTAATGGAGGACAAAGTGAATGGGGAGGGGTGTAGGATGTAGCTGTTAATGGGATAAGAAAAGAGTATGAAGAAGTTTTAGATCATAGGAAGTTTGAAAGTGTAGTCAAAAGAAGTTGGTTGTTAGCATGAGAAAAGGGAGAAAGAGATTCTGAGGAAACAGGTAAACAAAAGGAAACTAGAGAGCAAGAAAAATAAGAAATAAAAATTTAAAAATTTTTCACAAAGGAGGAAAGAAAACACTACACTATAACAGCCATATACAATTCAAACCTCCCAGTCTTTAGTAGCCTGATGCATGAGAGGTACCTGACAATGAGCTTCCAGTCTCCAGCAGGCATGTCAGGGTGGGATTTGCCCCACCTAATGACAGTTTCCACTTCCAGGATAATCCAAGATGGCTGCACCGGCTTCCAAATGTGTTGGCAAATGGGGAAATGCAGTGTAGGGCATGGACACCAGCCGGTGTGGGGTGAGGTTGGTCAGGTCGGGCCAGTGGGTGGAGTGCAGTCAGTCTGGGAGTTTCAAGAGTCCTGAAATTTCTGACTGTTCTCCCACAATGGTGGCAGCCATGCGTAACCAAACCTGTGGGTACTGTGGCAGTGGAATTCCAGGCAACAGCAGGCAGCTGACAATCCACTGACAGTCTTCAAGCAGTCTGCAGGCTACTGGTGGACAATTGGCAGGTGAACCTCGGTTGGTGGGTGATGGGTAGGTGAAAGGCAGGCAATGGACAGGCCAGAGGCAGGCAGAGAGGAAATGGCAGATGATAGGTGGCAGTCAGTGAGCAATCTGCACTCTAGAGATAGGATCTTACTGACTTGCTTAGCGCCTTGCTGTTGCTAAGGCTGGCTTTGAATTTGCAATTCTCCTGCCTCAGCCTCCCGAGCTTCTGGGATTACAGGCATGTGCTACCATGCCCTGCTAGACCCTTGATTTTCTGAGTCTGGCTTATTTCACTTAGCATGATTTTCTCTATTCCCATCTATGTACCAGCAAACACCATCATTTTATTCTTTTCTTGTGGCTGAGAAAAACTCCATTGTATATATATATACCACATTTTCTTAATCTATTCATCTATTGATGGGAACCTGTGTTTACTCCATAATTCAGTTATTGTGACTTGTGCTGCTATAGACATTGAAATGACTGTTTCACCATAATATGTTGATTTTAAATCTTTTGGACAAATAGCAAGGAGTGGGATAACTGGATCATATGGTGGTTCTATTCCTAGTTTCTAGAGACATCTCCATACTGCTTTTCAGAGTGGTTGTTCTAATTTGCAGTTCCACCAAAAATGTTTGAGTGTACCTTTTTCCTTATATCTTCATCAGCATGTATTATTATTATTTGTGTTCTTGGTCATTGCCATTCTGACTGGAGTGAGATAAAATCTTAGTGTAGTTTTGATTTGCAGGAAGTGGTCATTTTTGGGTGCCATTATTGTGCCTATCACCTCTATCAAAACATTTTCAAATGTAAATTTGGGATAGAAATTATGCAAGTGTAAATGGTCATATATATATTCTACTGCTCAAATTCATATTAAGTATACCTAACTGGCTAGCTCATTTCAACAGTGCCAGCAGATTCTGGTGAAAATAATGGAAAAGAAAAAGGAATTAAGAAGTTTTGGTTTGTTTGGTTTTGCAGTACTGGGAATTGAACTCAGGGCCTCACACATGCTAGGTAAGCAATGTACAAGAGGTGTCTTGAATGTTCCAAATGTTTGTGGCTACTTACTTAGTATCTGGTAGAGCTTCTATGGGGGAGGATCTGCTTTATTTCCCTTTCTCACGTGTTATCTAACAAATGAAAGAGTGCATTTTAAATATTGATAATTTTTATAATGACACAAGAAATGTATGTTTATTTCCAAGATTTAATTCACTTTTTGAACCTGTGTTATGTAACCAACAGTGTGCTGGGTACTAGTGAAGAAGGCAGAGTTTGGACAGAAAACAGAATTTTAGCAATAATCTCAGTCTTCAGGTAGTTGACAATTTAGTGGGAAAGGTCAATACACAAAAATGTTTACAATCCTTCACGAGAAGTGTTAGGGAGGTGGGGGTGTGCAGAGCTCAAGGAAAGTCAAAGGAAGCTGCAAATTTTCTGACTTCTTGGGGCTACTCAGGGAAGGTTTTCCAGAGGGAATGACAGGTGACCTGGGCCATTGTTTGGAAGGAAGTTGTCCAAGTAGAGAATTGGGTCCACCATATTCCAGGCAGATGGGAAATCACAGGCAAAGGTAGGCAAATGGGAAAGAACTTGTAGCATGGCGTATTTGAATGAAACAAAACAATGTTTCAATAATGAATATACCATTTTTGTTTATGCCATTTTTGTTTACTTGGAGTGCCAACAAACTAATAAAGAAGTCTTATTTAGACTGCTGTTATATACATTATCAGTTTTAGTAAAATACATCAAATAAATATGACAGAACAATTGGCAGTATAGAATGATTGCTTAATTCTGCCACTAATTAGCTCTGTTATATGGGAAAAGTTAATTTCTTGGTAATATAAGGGGACTGGAATAGATGGATTCTAAGATTTGTTCTAGCCTAACATTCAGTGAAGCAAAGCAAACAAGCAACTGACTCTACAGATTCTCTTTTTGACTGAGAAGTCTGGCAAAACTAATCATATCATTTAGACTGGTTCATGTGTGTGGAAGCAAATAGAGACACTCTGCTTATTGTTTCCATATGGCCTATTGGTAGCCATCATAAGGCATTTTGCCTGGAAACTTCCTCTGAAAATATTGCAGAGAATAGAGAATTGGAACAGTATGTTTCAGTGCAACATTTCTAAGGGTGGTTTTCAAATGTGTGTGAAAAATCTGATTTATCATGTCCTCTGTCATCTACTTTACTTTTATCCCTCCTCAAATATCTTTCACACAGATGAAGGCCCTGTCAAATATATTTGATCCCATTTGGATTTACTTTCTGATCTTTCCCCCAGGAGTCCATGAGGAGGGCAGAAGAAGTGGCTCTTTCAAATTTGGCATAGCTTTACATGTGCCAAAGCTTGGTATATTGTTACTCTTGGCTGCTCCTTTTTTTCTTGCTACCTAAAGGCTTCTTGACCAATTTTTTGACTTTTTGACTTTCATTCTTATAATTTTTGTAGATATTTTCCGCTGGGAACATTGCAAAAGGTGGCCTCACCTTGACCTATAATGGAAGACAAAATCTAGAATATTCACAGAGGTGGCTTGGGGGGCTTTCAAGGGAGTTTGTTTTATGAAGATCTGTGCCATTTTTGTTCCATTGAAATACACGGAACAAAATTCAGAGAAAGAAAGTCTAGAAACAGATAGTTATGTTTTACCATTGTAGATCTCATTAGTAATGGAACATGTCTTTATTGCTGCAAAGGGAAAGGAAGCCTCAATTCCATGTTTTTAAAAGGTATGTGGCTTCTATTGCTGCAAACTATCCTGGACTCATTTAATGGCTCCCTATTTTTAGGTTTCTTTGGTAATTAATGATTGCCGCCAAAAAATTTCAGGCAGATAAGGGTGAACTGCTTGCTTACAACCTTGCTATAGAATTTTTATGAAATATACCTTAGTCCAAATTGGGCCTCACAAGTAGACACTTGTTAAACAAACATTTGGTAGCCAATAGGCACACAATACGTTACCGATCCAATATTGATGAAGGTTAGATTTTTGATCTTTATGGTGTTTGCAAGACACCACTTTGCAAGAGTGATTCTCTCAAGGAAGACACAATAACATTTTAGAAGCAGCATTCTGCTTCTCTTACAGTTGATATTAGGCAACCACATATCCTACAATTACTTGACCCAGGACCATTTAGGGATCAAGTCACAGATGCCATCTTGAGGGATTGAAGCCAGAAGGCTCACTAGATTCTTACTCTTTCAGACTGGGGGCAGTGAAAGACTCTAAAATATTTGGGCTAATCTATGTATCTTGAAATTTTTAAACACACCACATGAGAACATATTTCTAAATTCACTTTGTTAACTAATAGGCCATAGAGTTCACTAATGACATCCTATTTTGCATAAATTATGAAAACTAATAAAATACCTGCTGACAATTGGTTACTGGTCACAGAAGTACTTGCAATAGCTCCATTGGGTGTAGACTTCAGGTATATAGCCAGCTGACCTCCTCCGAAGCACAAATTCCTGATTAGAGCATCTAATTGTACCCAGCTTGTTAGGTCCAAGGCCCTAATAAATGACTACACTAAAGCACACTATTTACACTGTACTCCTTAAAAGACAATTAGATACTACTATTCAATATTACCTGTGTGTTAGCTTTCTATTGCTGTTGTAACAAATTATCACAGGCAAACTTGGTGTGTTGAACAACACAACTTTTCTGTCTAAAGTTGTAGGAGAAACTGAATTCAAGGTATTGGCAAGGCTGTGTTCTTTCTGGAGGATCTGGAGGAGAATCTGTCTCCTTGCCTTTTTCAGCTTCTGGATGCTGCCCTCATCCCTCCATCTTTAAAGCCAGCTGTGGCTGGTGGAGTCTTGCTTACCTTGCACCACTCTGGTTCTCTACTGTCATCTTCACACTCCTTCTCACACTCTCCTAGTCCTCCTCTTCTCTTCTTTTATAAAAACCCTTGTGATGACATTGGCCCCACCTCCAATCATCCAGATTAATGTCCCCATCTCAAAAATCTTTAACTTAATCACACCTGTTAAAGTTCCATTCACAGGTTTTGTGCATTAGGTTGTGAACATGTTCAGGGACTGTAATTCTGCCTACATTCTGCTAATATTTTGAGAAATATCCTTTAGAATAATTTCAATTTAATTTCAATTATGGAGCCTAATGGTAAGAATAGGAAAGACATGGGCCTTGGACCTGACAGATCATGATGTAAATCTTGGCTCCTTGTCCAACAAGTTGTAGGTCATAGAAAAGAAAAATGGAATAATAGATATGAACCTACAGAACTTCTGTGAAGATGAAATGATATAAGGAAGAAAAAAGACCTAGTCCAGGGCCTGACATCTAAGACACACTCAATAAAAGGTAGCTCGATAATCATTATGATCTTCAATATAATTTTAAAGCAATAAAGATCATCAAAGAGCATTGTGTTCAGTGATTTTCTACTTCCTTCAGTAGCAGAACTACATTTTATAGTGCCAAATAAAAGCTTTTGCATAACTTCATGAAGACCCTCAATGCATATAAAGATAAAAGCAGTAGACTGTCCCTTGGGTGGTATGAGTTTTCTCCTCTTTCCCTTCTATCTTCTCCTTGTCTTCCACTTCCCCTCTCTCCCTCCATTCTTAGGTCTCTTCCTTCTTCCCCCTCCCTTACTCGTCTTTCACCTTCTCTTTTCTTTTTCTTCTACTTTTTTAAACAGATAATTCTTTGCCATTTCCAGAGCCTGTGGTCTCTCTCGTCCCAGGATAACCACTATAAAGCCAAAGCTCTAGTCTGAACTCTCAGTTTAACCTGGAGGAAGAAAGGGCACAGGGAGGGTAAAAAAATTCCAAGTCACACAGCTACTCAGTGGAAGAACAGGTATCAGAATTCACTACTACTGTTTTTCAGTCCAGTACTCTTTTCCCATATCACATTGAGGTGGGTAGGGTAGAGTGAACAGAAAGTTCTTATAGGAATGAAGAATTTCGGAAAGTTTAATTGAGGCAAATATCCTTAATGATGGCAAAAGTAAAAGGAACTTTTCTTCTCCACAGAATCTGATCTCATATATTGCAAAAAGAGTACTCAGAAGTACAGAATCTGGCACTTCATCAACACCACATAAAAGGAATGTTGTTTGTGAAAGTACTAGATTAGAAACAGCTTCTCTTCAGCATAGCAGTATTAACAATTTTGTTTGAAGCCTGGGGTTCTCCACAAAGATTTAGGATTTTGAGTTTGGGTTCCAGAGAGATGGGCTCTGATGAAAATCTTGGAACTGCATTGGTAGGACAGAGCAAATGATAGTAGTTCAGAGCATGGCGTTCTGCTGCTGCCTGAGGAGGCTCAGCAAGTCCAGATGTCTTTATTTTCAACTTCCTTCCAACTCTGAGAGAACTTCTCTTCCAGGAACTCTGAGGTGTCACAAAAGGCATAAACTGCCTGCCAATCATGCTTTAAAACAGTCTCAGTCTAGCATCGCCTGAAACACAAAACTTCTTTCCTTTTTGATGTTAAAAAACAACACTCCCAACAAATATTCCAGACTTGGTTTGAAATTACAATAGAACTAATTGGGTACTGATGTTAAAGACGATGGTACTTAGGGTCAGAGAGATATTTTAATTATTTAATAGTTTCATGAACATAAATGTGGACCCAGAATTGTATGTTTTTCATGGTCATTCTCAATGTTGCTGGGGGTTTGTACTTTATGTATGTGAGCAAAAATGTGTCTATTATCTGGACAATAAATCCAGTCCACAAAGCTATTCAAAGGCACAGATATCATAGATGAATGTTGGAACATTTAGTAATGGTGAGTGAATTTCTTTGCCAAAAGAACTGGCTTGTTTGGTGAAAAACAAAAACACAAAAACATCATGTACCCCAAACTATCCACTTGAATGCTTGGATCTACTTCTTACTCTGACTCACTGTATTGTTGTGCCACTTATGCTGAGGAATTGTGTGGGAGAGGTGGCTGGTAGGAACTTGAGACTAGGTTTCATAAAAACTCATTGCCAATTTATCAATATTGATTTATTTTGAGGAGCAGTCTAGTATAGTAATGCAAAAAGCATAAACATAGGAGTTTGTTTAGCTCTTAGGTTAGAGTGCCAGCTTAGGCACGGAGCCTTTACCTAACAACTCCAGGAAAGTTCTCTTATCTGCAAGATAATCATACATGCTTTGCCTGGGTTTTGAAGATTAAAATGAAATACTAATGTGAAAGCATTTTGTGAGATATTATAAAATGTTAGTCTTATTTATCTGTTGTATGCCAAATGCCTACCTTAGTTGGACAATGCTCTTTCAGCTCTCTCTGTATTTTACATTTACAGCTGTTATGATGTGTTACATTAATCTCAGAATGTGATGGCATGTTTCCTTTATTCCTTATATGTGTCGTCTGCTTTAAGTTTCTTGTTGTTTTCTCTTGTTTGTAAGATCTGGATTAATCTTTCATGGGTAATTTTGTGTGAAATACCTATGTGGAAATTCACTGTAAGGTTGACACACACTGTTGCAAATTAAAATTAAGGAAAAAAGAGAACTGGGCATGGTGGTGCACACACCTATAATCCCAGAAGCTTGGGAGGCTAAGGCAAGTTCAAAGCCAGCCTCAGAAACTTAGTAAGGCCCTAAGCAATTAAGTGATACCCTGTCTCAAAATAAAAAAATAAAAGGGTTGGGGATGTGGCTCAGTGGTTGAGCAACCCTGGGTTCAATTCCTGGTACTAAAAAAAAAAAAAAAAGGATAAAAACAATGTGCTTCTAATTTAAAGTATAAGTTTGACTTGAGGTTGGATGTCATAGTCAGGAATGCTTCAACTGTTGAGACATATGTCTCAACAGGGAGTCTTAGGCTAAATCAAGACTGTTCAACTTGCACTGCTGACAGTTTCATTTTCCAATAGGTATGGGATGTGGTTAATAATAATCTTTATGACAAATCTACCTTGTTATCTTAGTATTTGGTGCCCAGATCTCTGGATGTGTAAGGTAAACTTTAGCTGTAAGAGAAGTGAGTGTTTGAAGGAACATTAAATAAGATAATATATGTAAATAACACTATAAGTTTTTGGATAAGTATTAACAAATTACTTCTTTGATCTCCAATTTATACATGAAAATGTCAGTTTTCCTAGATCTTAAACTTTTACCAAAGTCAAAGTATTATGTATTTAACAAAGCACAGCACTTTCCTTGTTTGTTAAATATAAAGTATTTTACTTAAATTTACATTTGTTTGACTATTAATAAAGGCAGATGTTTAAAAGACTTTTAAAAAACAGGGTTGTTGATATCTTTTTTCTTTATTTCATTTCCTTTTTTTGAACTTTATATGTTTTTCTATTGTTGTATATATACCAACCAATTTAAAATAACTCCTTTTATGCAAACCTATCACATATTTGTGAATTTAATTTTTGAATATTTTTTAAGGTTTGTCATTTGCTTAAAAATTTTGTCTGTATTTTCGGATGTACAGGCATTTTGAATTTTAAATAAGCAATTCTTTTTGGTTTCTGCCTCTGGTACCTTGCTTAGGAAGCTCTGCCTCCTCATTCTTTTTGATGATATTTGTCTATAAAAGTGTAATGTTTGTGGATTGTTTGAGAAGGCTGAGTTTCTCAACTTTTTTTTTTTTAACACTTTTATCAGTGAAAATGCACCTTGGACAAAAAATATAAAATGTACACTTCAGAGAGAAAACTGAATTTCAGACAAGGAAAGAAGCTGGCTAAGTGATTCCCAGTGATTTTCCTTGATGACTTAGGTCCTAGAATTCTGAAACAATCAGCAAAAGAACTGGAAGAAAGCCCTAATTGTGTTGTCTTTGAAGAGTCTTGGAAGAAGTAGAGCAGAAAGAATGATGATGAATAAATATGGTTTTAATTTTCAAAAAGGGGAAGACAAATTTTGCAGATTATAGACTGTCAAGCTTGGTTTCAATCTCAGGAGAATTTCTAGAATGTATTGTTTAAATAACGTGTTTGAAGTGACCACTAGCATCAGTATGTATTCACTAAGACCTGGAATCAGTGTGTATTCATTAAGACATGTCATATCACCCTGAATTAATCCTTTCTTTTATTGAAAACATGGATAAAGAAACATTTTATATGGTATGTTTCTCATCACATTCCTATAGATACTATGGGTGAACATGAATTGGATGTTTGTAAAATTAGATGACTGTGTACCTGTCAGACTGTCCCCAAATAAATGGATCTTTGGATCTGAGGGAAATAATGGCAAAGTTCTTCACTAGTCTAAAAATTTTCAAATTTATCAGTGACCTCAGTGTAGGTGTTTTAGGCTTAATTGAATTGCATAAGCTAAATAGTAGGAATATGATATGTGAAATACTTAGCATAAGAATACAGTCTAAGCAAGATCTACTGAGATGAAACCTGGAAAAAATGTAAATCATATTCATTCCCCAAATAAGTTGTGAAACTATTAGATTAAAGAAGTATGGCTTAGCTGTTCCTCTAAAAATTATTTGAAGATGTCAGTAACTTTAATGTGAATCAACATGTGGTCACCGTGAAAACTAGCTCTATTAGTGGTTGCATTAGTAGGAGTGCAGTGTCCTAAACAAGGGTAGCAGTAGCCATTGTTTACATAATATTGGTCAAATTGCACATGGAGTGTTGTGGTGCCAAGAATTAATCACAGAAAAACAGAATTTGGTGCAAAGCAAGAGAGAAAATGAGCAGGATGGAGGAATAAAAACCATGCCATAGGTGATGGTTGAAGATAGATGAGGAGTCTCAGGAAACAAGAGAGTGGTCTTCAAACATCTGAAGAGCCATCATATTGCAAATACAGAATTAGGTCAAACAGAAGGAAGTTATAAGGTGATAGGTTTTATATGAACATAATGAAGGATCCCACAGAGTGCTTCTGGAATTGGAGAAGCAAGTATATAAGGATGATCTAGACAATTGTTCAGGCAGGAATGCTACAGAGGGATGAATAATTTGTCTAGCTGATACTTTTAAATCTGAGATTATCATTTAATAAACTTCTCAGTTTCTTTTAACCTACAAGAGCGTTGAAAGGCATTGCTTAAGCCTTCTGGCTTCATCTAATAAGGAGGCAGGATGCATTTACAGCACATCTGACTGGTTGCCTTCAGCAGGGAACTCTAAGTAAATTATTCAAAACTTGTCCCTGGAACCATCTCGTGCTGACCAGAGCTCTGGGTCACAGCATAAACTTCAGTTTTTTGTTGCTGATTCTGTAACCATATTCATTTGAAAGATGACCAATAAAAACCAAGTTTTGCAAATGTGGTAAGTATGACAAGTTTGGAAAAATAGTTCAAGGTAACAAGCTTATATTCTTCAGCCTGAAGCAATCTTAATTAAATTAAGCCTGAAGCAATCTTAATTCTGTTTTTAGTTTTAGTCATTGTGGCTTTAGCATTTAATTTATTTAATCATTTCAGTTACAGTAGTTTCTTGAACAACAGCATCATCAACAACAACAACAACAAAAACCATGTACTTTGGGGACTTCAGTTTAAAGAATCGAGGCCATAATGACTGAGACTAGTTCATATTAGCCTCTGAAGGTCACTCATTGGGGAAGACTGGAGGGGACATGACACATCTCTCCTGGCTAAGCAGGAGAGATGCTCCTGCTTTTGTTCGGGGAGGAATGGATAGAAGTCATTGTATTTTGAGGGTTAAGGACAATTTGTAAGAACTTGTAATATTCAGACTTGTGTTACTACAGCAAAATACCTGGCACAGACTAATTATGATGAAGCTGATGTTTATTCAACTCCCAGTCCAAAATGCAAGATCAGGTGGCCCCCCCCACTGGTTTGGCCTCTGTGAGAGTGGCAGATGGCAGCACAACACATTGAGTGTGCAAGTAGGAGCACAGTCACATCTTGAACAGGAGCAGAGAGAAAAGGAGGCTGGGTAGAGCCAGGTTTGCTTGTTTTGTAAAAATTCTGTCAAGAATTCAAGGGGTCAACAAGAACTACCAAGGACCTCAGTAACCTAAGGACCTCCCACTAAAACCTATTTCCCAAAGTTTCTACTTGCTTCTGACAGCACCTCCCTAGGGAACAAGTCTTTAATCACAGTGACCCTGTGGAAGCCACAAACCATCCTGAGGAAGAAAAAAATGAACAAACAAAAAGAGAACCCCCACCCTCATTCAGAGAGTACAAAGTGGCTGGATTTGAGTGCTGGCCTGACCATTTTTCCAAGAAGTAGGGGGCTCCCTATATCTCCCTAATTCTCCACAGCCCTCTCACTTCAGTCCTTCCTGATTCTCTTTTAAGAGATCATAGTCTTGTGGAGCAGGCAGAAAAATAACTGTCCACACTGGTAACATGATATATGAGTGATCCCTCTAAGCCCAATTACTTAACAAACCCTTCTTCCCTATTTTGACTCCATGACATACTTTCACATTGACAATACGAATACAGAAAAGGGTCATATTATGGGATAAATCAGTTTCCCTAAAAGATATATTGAAGTCCTTGCCCTCAATACCTGTGAATGTGACCCAGATTGGAAACAGGGTGTTCACAGATATAATCAGATTAAAATGATATAATACTGAATTAGAGTTGGTCCTTATCCAATGATGAGTATCCTTATGACAAGAAGAAAATTTGAACCCAGATACAAAGGTGACAGCCATGTGAAGACAGGGGCAGAGATTTAAGCTGAGGAAACATTATTTCTAGGTGTGAAGAGTGTGAGGGGGTTTCCAGAGGAGATTAGCATTTGAACTGGTGGACTGAGTAAATATCATTCTTACCAACGCAGGTGGGTGTCATTCAAACTGCTGAGAGCCTGACTAGAAGGAAAAAGTGAATTTGCTTTCTGCTTGAGCTAGGACATCTGTTTCCTCTTGTCTTTGGACCCTAGAATTCTATGTGTGTGTGTGTACATGTCCTATACTGTTTTCCTTCAATCTGTACTTTAGCCTTTCAAGCTCATCTAAAGAATAGTAATTCTTTCTTTTTGTTTGTGAAGTTAGAAGTATTTTGATATATTTTTCATATTCAGAACAACAGAAAAGAACTTCAGGAGAACCAGGAAACCTGGAAATGGCCAAATAGATTCTTAAGTGCAAGCATAGCATGGGTTCAATTATTTATCATTAAATGCCTCTAAGAGGTTATTCCACTCTGACTACATTGCTTCTCCTTTCTCTCTCTCTCTCTCTCTCTTTTATTTCCCTGAAAATAACCTTTAAGCCATAAACTTTTTTTTCTACTGTCAAAAACTTAATTTGATAAAAATTATATATATTCTTTTTTCAGACGAAAGTTAGGGTTAGGGTTAGGGTTAGTGTATTCTTTTGTGGGCCAATAATAATAAACTTTAAAAGTTATATAATTAATACACATATTTGATAACATAAACCTTTTGATATTCTCAAAGTGGTGACATGTTTTATACTTTCAAGCTTATAAATTATGATAGATCTAAGCTTATACATTATGATGGATCTTGAACAAACTTTGGGAGGAATATATGTGGTAGAGAAGAATTGACATCTTGCTTAGATTTGATATCTATACAGAAACATATGGAGGAAGTGAGCAATAAACACGTGAACAAGATAATATAAGTAGTGGTGAGTTGGAAACAAGAACTAGAGGATTTGATGGACAATGGCATTACCAGGGAGTACTTCTGTTTGGGTGGTCAAAGAGTAGAATTGGCTGATAAAGCATAGAACTTCTGGGTTAAAGCTAAATTGCAGATGAATAATCAATTTTTTAGTATTAATATGTTCCAAATTTTGCACAGGATATATTTATACTAAGTGTTATTTATTGTTTATCATAGATCTAAATATACCTTGGGAACCTACATATTTGCTGAACTGTCAACTCTCTGAGGAAAGGAGCTGATGTTTGAGCTGAGAGCTGGAGGATGAGAAGTAACTAACTGTGAGAAGATCAGCAAGAAAAACATTCTGAGCAGAGAGAATGGGTTGTAAGATCCACTAATGGTGGTGTGTCTTATAAAAATGAAAGTTACTGCAGTTGGGTGAGTGGCAAAGAGGAATGTGGCCAAGGGTAGGGTTGGACATGATGGTGAGAGTGAGATTAAATAGGGCCTTAAACTCAGGAAGAGCTAGATTATATTCTAAGGGCTCTAATTAGTCATTTCATATTTTTAAGCCAGGGCATGGTAAGGTATAGGTGGGTTGTATGTGTATAGAAAGGGTTTAAGATGACCTGTATCATAGTAATACTGATTTTAATACTGATTATGGTATAATAATGTACTCTAGAGAATGGACTATAATGTGTCAAGAATGTAAGGAGGGAGACTGGTTAGGAGATTATTGCAGCAACCAGGTAGGAGAGGATGGTGGCTGGGGATTTAGTATTAGCAGTAAAGATAGACAGACATGAACTGATTCTGTGTGTATTGTAGACAGAGACAACAGAACTTGCTAATGGACTTGGGGGTAAGAATTCTATTACTACTCTTAGCATAAAAGCCCATGACCCAGTGTCTGGAGCTTATAGACACACAATAGAGGCTAGCTTTATTAACTTTAATAGACTTATTATGTATGGAAAGTTAAATTTATTTGTGGTAAAATTCATAGTTGGAATGCCATGGACTTATTAAAATCCTTTGGCAAAAAATTTAAACAATGGAAAAAATGCTTTGGCAATTTTTAAGTAAGAGAATAACGAACTAAAATTTATTTAACTCATTCTATAGCCTCAAATCTCTATTTATGGCAAATTCATTGAATAGTATGTGCTAAATGTGTGACAGCTTATTAATCACTGCCTTTTTGAAGCATGAAGAGATAACATAAAACTAACATAAAACTCTGTACATTGAAATGTATGGAACAGGGTTACATCTGAAGCTGAAATGGTAACCTGTTGTTTAGATAACATGGATGAAGAAACAAAATCCAACAGAATCTGGGTTGGTAATGCTACAGGTGGCCACTGTGATTCTCTGTAGTCGCATTCTCTCCCAAGGAGAGCAATAAACCATCCTCTGGAGATAAGGGCAACGATTAGTCAGTTCTATTCTAGGGGTACTTCCAGGCATTCTTTTCCTGCCCTCACTTGTCCCCTTGAGAAGGAGAAGATCTCTTCTGGTCAAGGCTAAAAGGGTCACATAAGGAGACATTAATACAAGGGTTATAGAACAATAGAGTCAGAATTCTCTCTCTTCCAGGATTTGTCCTCTTGCCTTTCTTCTCTCCATGTTTTTGGTGTCTAGGGAACCTATACTTTCTTCCTGAATAGGATGATCAGAGTGAAACCTTAGGATTAACAGTGTTCTCTCTCCTTTTGCCCCCTTTCTTTCCCTTACATTAGAATGGAAAGACCCTGACAGCCATGGCTAAGGGGACAGTTATGGACTAGGCTGCTAAAAACCTTGGGCTAAATGGTCTAGACAAGTCTAGACCTTGTGCTAAGTGGGCCAGAGGGACCCTTGAAGTTTACAAGGCACTACTTAGCCCAGGAAGTAAAGAAGCAGTGGGAACTGGGGTTGAAACTTAGCTGAAAATGGACGTACTTTCACTTAGAATAAATGTGAGCAGTTTGTAGAGCAGAAAGAGTGTAAGATTCAGTCAATCTTGTTGAGTTCCAGCTTAGTCACACTCTAATTGGGGCATTGAACACATTTCCTAAACTCTCCTGAGCCTGAGTTTCTTTGTTTGTATAATGAGCATAACGATGAGCATCTTCACTATTGTTGGGAGAACGCAGTGGGGAAATGAACGGGACAGCTTGTAGCACAGCTGGGTCTGCCCATTATGACAGGCACATAATACATTGTTACTATTACCACTATAACTCCTATGAGTTCCTAGTTAATTTTTTTTCTTGGATTCAAGAGAAAATGGGACTTTTAGAAAATAATTGGAAGAAAGGATTTTATAAATCAGTTTAGAGATAACATCATCTTTAGAGAACACATACTTAGAAAAAAAGAAAGAAAATCTCTCAATTCCAAAGATGTACCTTAGGGAGTCTTTCAGAGTAACTCTTCGGGGTCACAGTTCATGGTTAATGGGGGTAAATTAGGAAAACGACTTCAGGGCAGAATTAGGGCATTTCAATAACATGTCTGATTTACTATAAGTTGTCTTTTAATATTAAAAATAATCATAATATAATTTTAATGGGTCCTTTTGTTACTCTCACAGAAGCAGAGAGTGGTAGGGGTTATATATTTGAATGTAATAAGTAGACTCTACTCAGAAAAAGATCTTTGTCACCATTGCTACTTCAAGGTCCTGGGGAATGTTAGAAGTTACAGTTATCAATGTACAACACAATAACTCACTGTATATTGTGAGTTAGCACAAATTTCAGTGCAGTTTTGATTCTGTAGGAGAAACTATCAAAAGCCATTTCACTCCTGGGAACAGGATTAGAATTGTACAGCTTCCCTGGATTTTCAGCCTTCCATCTGGACTGTGGTTGAGTGTGTTCACTTGAACATGTTGTCTCCTATGGGTCATCAGCAGAGTGATGGTGTGGTACTTCCACACTTGGCCTATAAGACATTTCATGTGCTTTTCACCAAGATGGCGCCGAAAGCTAAGAAGGAAGCTCCTGCCCCTCCCAAACCTGAAGCCAAAGCAAAAGCTTCGAAGGCCAAGAAGACAGTGTTGAAGGGGGTCCACAGCCATAAAAAGAAGATCCGCACATCACCTACTTTCCGGTGACCCAAGATGATGCGGTTCTGGATACAGCCCAAATACCCTCGGAAGAGCGCCCCCAGGAGAAACAAACTTGACCACCATGCCATCATCAAGTTCCCCCTGACCAGCGAGTCAGCCATGAAGAAGATTGAAGACAACAACACACTTGTGTTCATTGTGGATGTCAAAGCCAACAAACACCAGATCAAACAAGCTGTAAAGAAGCTCTATGACATTGATGTGGCCAAGGTTAACACCCTGATCAGGCCTGATGGAGAAAAAAAGGCACATGTTCGACTGGCTCCTGATTATGATGCTTTGGATGTTGCCAACAAAATTGGGATCATTTAAACAGAGTCCAGCTGTCCAATTGTAAATATACTCTTTTTTTCCAACCTAAAAAAAAAAATAAAAGACATTTCATGTGGCTCCTCTGTGGACTTTCCCATAGGATCCCATAGAATGGGGACATCCAGAGTGACCACAGAAACTTATATTGAAGATAAAAATGCTTCTGGAAGTCCAGGTCCCTGAATGCTGAGTGGAGAAGATCTACCACCTTCCTCAATCCCACCAACCTGTCAATCTTAGATTTGGATGAGAAAACGAACCAACAAGAAAAAATAAAAACAAAAACAAAAACAAAACTTCTTTTTTGTTTGAATCAATTGTATTCTGGATCATTGGTTTGTTCATTGTGCTTTTACCTTCTTTAAACATTTCTAAAGATGGTACTTTAAGTCCATTCTTTGATGTTTTCATACACTTCAAATACCTAACAAGAATAGAGAAAATGTATTTAAAATGTTAAAAAGGTACAGCTTGAAACAAAATAGCTAGAAATGAGAATGAATAATACATGAACATGAAAAAAGAAACAAGAACTTTGGAAATAAAAAATAAGAACCAAAGTAAAATTCAACAGAGAGGATAAATCTACATTGGTTTTAGTTGATAAGAGAATATATATTTTTGCGGTGCTGGGGATTGAACCCAGGGCCTTGTGCATGCAAGGCAGGCACTCTACCAACTGAGCTATATCCCCAGCCCCACAATGGATTTTTAAAAGCCTAAAGAAGCAGTATAAAAGAAATGAAAGAAGGGGAGACTTTAATATACATTGAATAGGAGTTTCATAGGAAGATGGCAAGGTGGACAGTGGAGAAGCATTACTTAGAGAAAAAATGGATGGGATTTGATGAAAGGCACCAGTCTGCATTAAAAGAGCACTCTGGACACGAAATGAGAGAATAGGAACAAGTGCACATGGCGACGGAACTGTGAGACATTAGTTATGCAGGGAAACCTTAAGAGTTATCAAAGAGAAAGGAAGCTGATCGACAAAGGAACAACCACCAGATCACTGCAGATTTCTCATCAGCAACAATAGATTTCCAGGTGGCAGAGAAGATAGCTAATGAACTGAGAGAAAATAGCTGTCAATCTATACTTCAAACTGGCTGAGCTATCACTGAGGTGAAGACAACATAAGAAAGTTTATTACCCACAGGCCCTTGTTTGTTATACCTTGACAAGCAGAAAAGTGAACACAGAGGAAGATTCAGGACACAGAATCAATAGTGCAGAAGAATTTGCTAAAAGTATGTGAATAAATTAATAAATTAGTGACTGGGAAAGTAAGTTTATTTGTTCAAAAAAATGACAAAAGGTTCGAAGTAACAATAATATTATAAGAGAGGAAGAAATTCAGAGAGTAATATATTCAGTTATTATTTGTAATAGAGATACTAAATAGATCTAATTTATGGTATTAATCAGCAAGTATTCATTTAAAACTTAGTTGCTTGAAACTCAGTAGTTCAGTGTAGTTTATTTACTTTTCTTTCTTTCTTTTTTAAAAAACCAGAAACATTGATGAAAATAACCCAGTTCTCAATGTGTCAAGTAAGTAGCACTCTTGTAAACATATTTTATATGAGCAAATGTCAATATTTATAGAAATCCCTCCTTATCAGTGGGTAATACATTCCAACATCCCCAGTGGAGGCCTGAGACTGCAGAGAGTACTGAACAATATGTACTGTATACTACGTTTTTTCCTATACTTACATACCTCTGATAAAGCATAAATTATAAATTAGCCACAGTAAGAGATGAACAATAATAACTAATAATCAAATAGAGTCTTTTAAACAAAATGCTATAATAAAATTGCCAGCATCACTGCTCTTGTGCTTTGGGGATATTATTAAGTAAAGTAAAGGTTATTTGAACACAAGCACTGGGACACTATGACAGTTGATTTGAGAGCTGAGATGGCTACCAAGTAACAGAAGGGTATGCAGTGTGGATACACTGGACAAAGGTGTGCTTCGCACCCTGGGATGGATGGAACAGGATGGAGCAGAATTTCACCACACTACTCACATCGGTGTGCAGTTTAAAATTTATGAATTGTTTCTTTCTGGAATTTTCCATTTCATATTTTTGACCCACTTGACTAAGGGTAACTGAAACCATGAAAAGCAAAATCTTGGATAAGGGAAGAAGCACTGTATTTTATTACATGCATTACAATGCCAGGGCAGTTCATTTTTGGTAATGTATATTCCAGTTGGTGGGTGAGATAGATGGCAGTAATGTTTTTGTTTCATGGTATTATTTAGTGACCCAGGTTGATAAACACTGGAAGGCTTTCAAAGCTCTGCCCCCTTCCAGACATTGACATTCAGGCGGCTGAGGTAATAGGAATAGAAGTGTTAATGAGCTGAGCTTGGGTGTGGCATTCCTCACTTCTATACACATTGTGGGTAGCTAGGCTATAGCTCAGTTACATAGTCAAACCTATCCAACTTCAGGAGGGACTGCAAAAGTAAATTTAGCTGTGTGCTCAGGAGAAAAGGAGAATGGAAAATTAGCCAGTCTTTGTCACAAACATGTATTTTAATAATTAAAAGTAACATCCAAAGAATAAAGTTATAATCTATAACTTCCACACTTGCAGAAGAAAACCAGTGACCACAGAAATCTTTATTCACCCACTAGAAAGCAGAAGAGGCAAAACTATCAAGAAAAGATAATGGCAGAGAGAAAATGAAACATAAAATGACAGAATTCATTCCAAATATGTCAGTCATCACAGGAAATGTAAATACATTAAGCCCATACATTAGATCTATGTGGTTGTATTAAAATAGTCTAACTCTGTGTGATGCTTACAAAAGACACAAATAAAGCAATAAAGTTTGAAAATTAAAGGCATAAAAAAGATGTACTGGGATAATATTAACAAAAAGAAAGCTTGGGTTAGGAATATTAGTATTATACAAAACAAAATTTGAAGCAATCATTTGTAAAAATAAAAAAATCTGTTAAATTGATTTTTGCTGTTCTATTGAAAGAATTATGACACTCTGGAACTATATCACCTCTATTTTTTTAAATGTAAATTATTTCTGAAAATTCTGATGCCTATTCTAAAAATAAGGGGAAAACACTTTTTTAGAAATACAATTTTCTTCAGTTCAAAATGTTATAAAATTTTAATGTTTCATACTTGAGTTAATAAGCCTTATTACCTATGAGAAATGAACTCCAAACAGAAGCACAGGACCCATTAAATGCAGATTCTTTATCTAATCTTATTCTTTCATATCTAATGCATCCTCTGGTTCTGGTTTGAATTAAGTAGACCCAATTTTTAAAAATTAAATATTATTAAGAGTAAGTAATGTACTTTGGTCATAATCACAAAATTCTAAGTACAAAAATCTAAGTATTATCCAAAGGTGCTTGGTCAGGGATAAGATTTGTGTTTGTGTTTAGAAAGAGTCAATTAAAAAGTTCTGGAGAAAAGTAATTTTCTCTTATTTTTATTTCTCCTTCAGGAGTGCACAGATCATCCACATTTAAACATGCATTTATTCATTTTACTGTAGTTCCCTTATGAACTCTTATCAAGCACTTCAAATATGCTAAGCACTGTTAAGAAGTAGGCACATGAAGACTATGAGGCCTGGTTCTTTCTTTCCAGACATGGGCAGACCAATGTGGACGACAGATAAGTTCACATTATAAGGTAGAATGGGACATGCCAGGAACAAAAGGAATTCATGGTGCCATGCGACTGGGGCAGAGAGGCAAGTATTTCTAAAAGTAGAAGCCAATTATACCATTGAATGAACCAAATTTGCTTGATTTTGGTTGACTTGCTGTTGCTATTTGAATTGATAACTGCTGAAGAAAGTAAAGTGGGCCATGCCCGAATGTCTAGGAATTTGTTTATACAAATGTCTTTGGCTAGCTATTTAGAATCAAAATAGGTCAGTTTTAACATTCTCTGAAGGAACACCTTTGTCACTAAGACTTTTCTAAAGGCTTCAGCTACAAATGGTAAGCAGGCATCTTAGGATCAAATGGACCAGTACATGTGAGCCTCTCTTAGTTGCTTTGATTTGTCATTGTTTCTTATGTTTTGAGGTCTCAAAGAGCCTTGTGAGTCAATGAACCACAGGACAGAAGGTTCCAGTTGAAGGTTGCCTTTTTTTTTTTTTTTGCTTTCACAATATTAAAACAAAAGATTGTAAGAATCTTAAAGATAGAGAAAGATGGATGGATGGATAGACAGAGTTTCTTCACTTCATCTAGGGGCTAAATTATCTTTCCTTCTTCAACTTTTACCTATTTTCAGAAATTCTTCCCTCAGATGAAACATGCTCATTCTGCTAGAAATCTGTTCCAGTTATTTATTGTTGTGTAATAAACCACACCAAAACTTAGTGGCTTACAATGACATTGCTCATTTTGCTTACAAATCTGAGATCTGGGCAGGAACTGCTAGGGATGACTGTTCTCTTTCCATAGAATGCCATCTGGGGATCTTTGACTGGGGCTTCCGGATCCTTTTCCAAGATGGTTTATTCCATGGCTAGCAAGTTGTTGCTGACTGTTGGCTGGTAACTTAGCTGGGAAATAGGGCTGGAGGCCTTGAGCCTCTTCAGCAGGATGTTTGGGCCTCTCCAAGGGTATTCTCAAAGTATGGTAGCTGGGTTCTTGGAGCAAGAACTAGAACTGTCACTCTACTAAAACCTGGGCCCAGAAACTGTTGCAGTGTAATTTCCATAATATATTGGTCAGAATAGATACTGAGCCCACCCACATTCAGGAGGAGAGGACATAGATTCACTTCCCTGTGGGAGCAGGGTCAAAGAATTTGTGAATATCTTTAATTTGCACAAAGGCCCAAACCTGATCTTATTTCTGTTATTGTTAAGCACAAAGAGGGCCAATGGTCAGAGGAGTAATTCACACAGAGGAACAGATGGACTAGGAGGATAAATCCACATACACCAGGCTGCTACTTCCATAGATGAGTTTTGCTACATTTTGATGATACTGCCTTTCCCAAGGAAAGATACATAGGCACAGAGATAAGGGATGGGAAAGATTCCCTTCAGGTCAATTTCAGTGGACTCATTATTCTAGAAGCAGTTGCTTTGTTCTCTGTCCTTCCCAGGCTTTGTCTTTGCCTAACTCTGGAATCTAATTTTGTTCTTCCCTATTTATTGCTTTGTGCTTGTTTCCAAAACTAATGGTTTGCTTTTTCTCCACTCATTTAGTTCATACAATTAACTCTATTGTTTCTCTCTTTTATCTTTTCATACCTATTTCTTTATAATTTAAATGTTACAGATATGGTGAAAAAAATTTTTTTTTTCGTTACCACATTTGCCTTGTGAAGAAGGCAAGTGATTGACTTAAAATGCTTCATCCCTGGTAAACAGCAAATGGTAATATTTTGCCACATTGGGCCCAAAAACATTTTGTTAGAATCATTTATCAGGGAACTAATACTACTGTGATATTTAGATACATTAAACATATTTCCATCTGTTCATTTGTATGTTGGATTTCTTTGTCAGTTTTAAATTTATGAAAAGGTTAAGGAGCATTGGTTAGTTTTACTAATGTTCTTGCCCACATGGCGGGGGGTCTTAAATTAGCCGAAACATAAAATTAGACTAATTGTTTTAAAACTAATTAATATAAAAATCCTTTAACACATTGAATAATTATCTTAAAACTTTTAATTGACAATGCATTTATATTTGGTTATTTATTTTGGTCTTAATTTACCAAAATAACTGTATGATTCATTTCTAAAGAAGAAAAAAGTAATTTTCTTTCTGTTCCCATTTTCCTCACTTTTTTCTTAAATGATAAATTACACAAAAGCAAAAAGATGACAAGATAACAAGGTTGTTTCACATCATTATCTGCTTAAGGTCAGGTTCTAGAAGTACATGTTCCAATTTTTTTGCTACTACATTCAAAATGAAAACCTTTAAATTAGAATCTCAGAGTTAAGACCCTTTTTAGCTAAAAACACATTATTTCTCTCCGTATAGCTTATAGTTTGGTGGTACATGAGGATACTTTTGATTGGCTGAACAGGAGATCAAGTATCCCTGGCTAAACCTGTTCCACAGGACAAAAACTGGAGCTGGATCTGGGTGCTAATTAGATTTTTAGGAGGGACCATTTGCTATGCAACAGTATTATAGGCAAAGTTTAACTGTTCTGTATAGATAAATAAACCTATGATGTTAGGATATATAAAAATTCATGTCTTAAACCATATATCTTCTTAACTATCATGACCAAGATGAGAAATTTGCAAATATATACAAGCTGTGATTGGTGAGAGGATTATTCATTCACTTACTTAGCAAACATTTATCAAATAGCTATTTGAGGTAGTTTGGGCTCTCTGATGGGATCCAACAAGTAGTACTCTCTTTCTTAACCAGGTTATGGGCAAATTTGTTCAATATGTAGTCAAATATTTATTGGATGCCTTTTATACACCAGGAACTATTCTAAAATCTGGGATGTGATTACTGAACAAAACGGACACAAATTCCTTGTTATGTGGTAGTTACATTCTACTAAGAATATATAGAAAACAAAGGATTATCTGTGTCAATGATAAAGATTGATAGGAGAAATAGATTAGTGTGTGACTCAAATTTTGTCTGTAAATAGAATCCTGTGACTAGTCAGAATTCCCACTCATTTCCTGGCAATGCTGGACTTAGATAGGCCATAATGCATAGCTGTGCCAACAGCTAGCTCCCAAGAAGAAGAAAGTGGGCCAGATTATTCCCAAATTCATCAATCTGATAAACTGTTCCTTATCTTCTGGAGTGAACTAAGCAAAGAGAAGAGAATGAAGGGAGGTGTATGGTAATCATATTTCATTTGAAATGTAATTGTTGGGGATTATATTCTTAAGTGCTCATGATGGACTGTACCAACTCCAATGCCAGGTCAGAAGCAAAGGACAACAAGCTTACGCTCCATAGAATCATACAAGTAAGAGAAATATTCAACACAAAATCCCATTTTTCAGATCAGATCAAATCCACAATGCTTACTAAATTGGAACCATGGAAATTGTGATAATGTATTATGCTAGACACCAATGGATGGAATAAAAAAATCATGAAAACACACCCTATTCCTCAGGGAGCTTTCATCTACTTGGAAGCACAGATATTTAGTAATGATAGAGCTCTAGTAGAGTTTGGAGAGTGTCTCTGGGAAGAATTTTGATAGTAGGAATTGTGAGGGCTTCCTAGAGGAAGGCATTTGAACTACCACATATTACTGGACTTTTTATTCTTATGACTCATATAATAGGTCATTGTAATGAATTTATTATTTTTTCTTTATACCATAAGACATTTAAGCCAGAAAACATGTTTTAGCCATAGGTATTCAAGACATTTTCTCAAGTGAATGAACAGTAAATCTACAATGGGGAGTCTATGTGGAAGTAGATATAATATCTGGTACCTCCTGTATATTATTTTGCCTAATGGAAATTGTAGTGGTGATATTTCCATGCCTAGCCCTGTGTATGATCACAACACAAGAGGGTTACCCCAGTTGCTTATCTGCCTTGTCCATGCATTTGGTTATCCATTTATGTGTCCTCATTGTTTGTTTATTTTCTGAGTATTTGTTATTTGTACTCTTCTTATAGGATAGGAAGCCATTTCTGTGAGAATGATTATATAGACTTTGGTACAGAGGAGGCAAATAGGAGCTGTTACATTTTTGCAGCTCTTTCTATGAACAATTTGGGGGTATCAAATTTGATTATGCTTTTCCAACTTTTGCTATTTTACTTGTGGCTCTTGTAGAGATTTTATGAGCTTTGTATGATTTGAATAGCACAAATATAATGAGAAACAGATCATAATAGTTCAACTAAGTTTCTTTAGAAAAAAAATCTGTAGCTACTCCTTCCAAATTCTTAAGTCTGTCAACATTAAGATAACTGAGGAAGATTTGCAGCATTATTTATTCACTCAGTGGTCCCAAATAACAGACAGAAAATATATGAATGACTGTCTAGAATCCCAAAGGATTCTAAGTTTTCAAGAACTTAAATGTGTGACTGAAGACTTGGCAAGACCAATGACTAGTGCCGGCAAATGCAGAAATGCTGAAAATCCCATTTCTACACTAACTTTCTGACTGAATTGGCCATCTTTGCAACTGTGGCTCTGATCTGAGCTAGCAAAACTTGTCCTGGTTTCTCTTTACATGGAGTTCAGTGCTTCACTTGTGTGGCTTGGCTCCTGCTGAAATGCAGTTAAAGTGTTGGATGAAGCTTCTTAAGTTTGAGGCTATGAGAACTGAATCTGATGAAAAGACATATTGATGCGACTTTGCTTATTTCTTCTCAAGTTCCACAGCCCTTTGGTGTAATTCCTGCTATGCTGGGTGTAGTCTCCTATTCTTGTTTTTATTCACAATCTAGAGTTCTTGTCAAAAAGATTTTTAATTTTTTAATATATGTGCAGTCTCTTAAAAGGATGCTTTTGTGTTCCTACATCCCGATGACATGGAACTCTAATACTAGTTCGTAAAGCAAAGCAAACATTTTCCAATGTAACTTGGAAACCCAGACAATTCTATGGAAGATTTAGGATGTGTTAATATGGATGTTATCAATCAGAAAGTAAAATCTAATAGGTCTGTGGTTTGATTACACTAAACTGCTCCAAATAATAAATGCAAAGAAATGCCATCAGGATTCTTAGACTTCCAAGTGATCCCCAGTCCTCCTGCCTACTCACAACATTGCTTAATGTGAATGATGTGCCTGCAACTTCATGTTCTTTAGAGTGGTGGTTCTTGATTAGAGAGTGATTTTGCTTCCCCTCATCCCAGGGGACCATTGCAATGACTGGAGACTTGTTTGGTTATCACACCTGGTGGTGGAGTGGATCAAGAGGTGGGGACAGTGATGGGTGACAAGTGGTGTCTACTGCAAAAAGTCTGGGATATTACTAAACATCCTACAGCTCACAGAATGCCCCTTCTGGAGCAGAGAATTATCTAGTCCCAAATATCAATTCATGTTAGAAAACTGGTCTAGTCATATCTAAGAAGCAATCCTGATTGTTGTTCTCAATGAGTTTTTTCATTCATATGGGGGCGGGGAGGGGAGGAAGTTTGCTGCAGCAGCTATTTAAACTAAACAGTTTTCAATGACATTTCTATGTTTCTTCTGAGATAAATGAAACTTTAATAAAATCTATGAAGGGCAAGAATCCTACCAAGGGTGACAACTACCAAGTAGAGGATAGGTTTTCCAGGTCTTGGCTCTCAGGTCACATATCACTTATTGCCCGAAGAGATGGCCTTGTGGCAATATCCAGGAAGTAATCAGCAGTATTCAATACCAATTTGGGGGCATTTACAATGAATCAGGCACTACAGGAGCTTGTTGGATTTTAAATACTTGTGTTTTAAAGATAAATGTACTTTATGTCTCTACCTGGTCTTGGCACTGTGGCATGAATGAGCAGGTGCTAAAGGAGGTGAGCAATTTGAAGAGCTCTGCCTTGCTAGCTGCATCAGCTAGAAGGTTAACACACTACGTCTCTTAAATCTTTCCTCTCCTCTTTATTCCCACTGCTACTCCCCAAGTTTTTTGTTTTTTACATTTCATTGATCATTATTAGAATTCTAGTTTCCTTTTTGGTTTTTGACTTTAATTTCTGCAACTTGATCTAAATCATAAAGGTTAATTTTGAAACTTTTGGTCCTCTGCTTGAAACCCTTCAATTATACAGCACTATTGACCTAATAAATTACAACTACAATTAAAAAAAAACTCTATAACTCCTATTATTCAATAGTCTCACTTATTTGTCTTTCAAGCATGTATTTCTGTTGCTCTTCATGTATCCTATGTTCCAGCCAGAATGACCAGCCATTTCCCCATAGTGCTGTACTCCCCTGCCTTAGGTGTTTTAACTTGCTCTGTTTCCTTTGCAAGGAGCATCCTGTTACTACCTGTGCAGATTCCACCTTTATTCAAAGATCAGGACAAAGTCTCTTTAGCTGGAAGTTCTCTGCTTCCTCTGAACTCTCTACATAGATGAACTTCTCTTTTCCTCCTGATACAAAATATTTTTGTTCTTGAATTATAAGACAAGTGTTAGTCCCTTAGGAAGGAAAGAAGGAAGGAAGAAGGAGGATAGGAGAGAAGAAAGGAAGAAACTCCTGGGTAAGCAGGAGTAAGTATAGTGTGGAGCAGAGCTCCTCAAACTTTAAATGCATGCAAATCACCAGGAATCCTGTGAAAACAGATTCTGATTGAGTAGGTGTGGGTGGGGACTGAGATTCTGCTTTTCTAACAGATTTTCATCTTAGTGCTGCTGTTAATAATAATAATCTTGCTGCAGGTTAGCTGCAAGCAACTTGAAAGTTCTATTGTGCTAAGCAAATCTTCTGTAATTTGAATATTACAATTTTGGGTTGCATGTTTGGACCTGTCACTTCCTGGCAATGTGATCTTATATAAATCAGTTAATTTCACTATGCTCTAGCTTTATTCAGCAAAATGAGGGTAATAACATGTCTGTCAGTCTCTGCTGCATCTGACTTGGCCCCACTGCAACTTGTAACTTGCTATGTGCTCATGCAGTGCCCTGAAAGCCACTAGGCAACTAGAAGAAGTTCTGGATTTTGATTTCAAACTCCCTCTCAGTTATTAGGAGTAGCTTGATAATGATGCTCTATGACTAGTGTCTGGGCTGGGAAAATCTTGGTATCAGGGCACTTAGGTGAATTTCAGACTACCCTCTTACCCAACCTTTATCATGGGTGACCAAGTTTCAGATGGTCCTCTGCCCTGAAATCATGTTTTCTCTGAGTCACCCACTGGGTCTATAACCTAGTTGTGGCCCATCTCTTACCTCCTGCTCCTCTCTGCATTATCTAAGGCACCCCCTGCTCTGATATGCAGAAGCCCTTGTTGCCTATGCTTCTCCAATTCTTTGCCCTTCCTCAGGTGGACTTCTGTAATGTTAGACTCCATTAGGATTTGAGGATAGTAATTTATTATTTCATCATGTGCTTGAGTGTTTACTATAAACCAGAACTATGTTCAACCACAATTAGTTTTATACATTTTCTTATGTAGCTCCCTGTTTCCTGAGGTCTGTTCTGGCTACAGCATTATTTATGTTACAAAGTTTTAATATTTGCAGATTGAAAAAGATTAATGATTATTAAAATTCTCTTTAAGCAAAGAGCTAAAACAATGTCATTTATTTTTGTGTTAGAATGTATATACATACAAAAATGTCTATTAAATAAGTCTATTTCTTGACTTTATGTAAGTCTCAAAGTTTCTTTCTTCAAAGTGATAAAGGCTCAAAATAGGAAAATATCTAGCAATAAATGTCTGATCTAAGAGCACTGTTAAAATAAAGGCTGGCTTTGTGCATGGATGAAGCATGTCTTGATGGAAATCTACATGTATTTTTACTCATGCATATCTTTGGAAGGAAGTTATCATAATATTCCAAATAGGCACCGTTAGGGACTCTCGTTGGAGGAAAGTCATTATGGAGGTTCCTGACTGAAAAGATAATGTTCTTAGCAACTAGGAGTTTATGATGACCTATGAATTCTTTTGAGGTGGTGTGATTATCAGGTAAATTGCCATCATTTTGAGAAGTAACAAGCAGAACCCAAAAGCGAAGAAAGAACAACAGACAGTGAAATCTTCAGGACGGAAAGTGAGGATAAATGTCTTAGAAAATAGTTTTCTCTGCGTTCTGTTGGCAAGGGGGGGAGTGCGGTCTTGAAGCTGTGCCTAGCATAACAGGTGAAGCACACCTATGTCTCTGGAGGGACTAACTGAAAACTGGGGACACACTTTGGGAAAGGATTGTCTGAGTCATCTTAGGTTTCCACAACAAAATATCATAAATTGTGTGGCTTAAACAACAAAAACTTATTTTCTTACAGTTCTGGAGGGTGAAGTTCAAGATCAAGGTGCCAGCATGGTTGGATTCTGATCAGGGTTCTTTTCTTGGCTTGTAGACAGCTGTCTTCTTTCTGTGCGTTCACATGGGGAGAGAAAGAGAGACAGAAAGAGTGAGAGAGCGAGAAAGTGAGAGTGAGAGTGAGAGGGAGAGTGAGAGTGAGAAAGAGAGAGAGAGAGAGAGGGAGAGAGAAAGAGTTAAGAGTTACTCTGTATCTCTTTTTGTAGGGGCACTAATTCCCTCATGAAGGCCCCACCCTAAAGACCTCATCTAAACCCATTTATCTGCCAAAGGCCCTATCTCTAAATACCACCACATTGATGTATTCGAAGGAAACCTTGAGCATCACATTGTTAAGACTTCAGCATCTAAATTTGGGGGTACACAATTGATTCATAGCAAGTGCTATTATGGGAAATGCAAATAAATATTCTCCCCTTCATTTGCTACTTCTAAACTTTCCTTCAAACATTGAAAGATTGCTGAACTCATGGCTCAGATTCCTTTAATTCTTCACTGTTCACACTGTGTAATTTACATTTAAATGTGGAACTCTCTGAGTAACCAAACCAATAAAAGAATCCCAAATGTGTCCCAGTGTGCAGATTTTAACCATCCATCATGTGCTTCCAGATGTCTTTTAGTTGCCACCTCATTCATCACTGGGGTTGAAGGGACTTCTCTGAGCTGCCGGAAATGGATCATCTTCATCCCTTTCTTCATGTGATGGTGTTTCCTTCATAGGAAGGAGCTGTGACTTAAATCTGCCATTAGCATATTTTAAACCTTATTGCACAGCCATAAAATTTAGACATGGATGAAATTGTTCACTGGGCGGCTTTAGAAGCTTGCTTCTCACTAGAAGGAATACCTTATTATGATAGCCATATCCTGGCTGAGCCAGGAACCTTGATGGTGCAGGAGTAATTCACCATGTATGGAGGTTAATCTCTGTGACCATCTCCTTGTCCAAATTACCTAAGAATTAGGTCTTGTTTGAAGGTTGTTCAGATATAATAGTAGTGTACTCTGTAATTAAAATGCTGTTTCAAGTCAGCAGAGTTTTTGCTACTTGATTTGGTTTGAGGATTTACTTTCATTTCATTTGTGGAGTTTATCATGGGCAGGTATTTATCAAAACATAATAAATTTGTACCACAAATGAGATCCTACAAATAGGGGAATGATTAGTTCTCCAAAGTTTTTTACTCCCTAGCCCCTTCCTTCATGTTGAGTTAACAATAAGAAAAATCAAGCAACAATATGTATTTAGATGAAAGTATTTGCTTGCCTTGTGCACATCTAATCATAACAGAGGAGGTGTCGGACCATCATGAGTTTGCTATTTTCTTTCTCTGGTCCATTCTATAAAAAGCACATTGTTCACAATTTAATTTCTTGTAGCCCAATCCATAATCCATATTTCAAGATTCAGATTTTTGCTACATATAGTTTTTACCCTGCTATACCACTTTTGCCATGTATCCAATTAAAAATTTATTGCCACACTGTACTGAATTAGATCTTATATTTCTCCAGAAGGCCAAAATGCTTCATTGCCAACCTGTGGAGCTACTTGGCAGTTATGGAAGTTTTAGGAGGTGGGCCATTCTATCTCTTTCTTTGCTTCCTAGCTGCCATGAGGCTAACAGACCTCCTCTGCCATGTGTTCCCACTGTGATGTACTATATTGCCATGAGCCCAAAGCAACATGTCCAGGAGCCCATTGACTGAAACCATGGGCCAAAATACAACTTTCTTCTTTTTTAAGTTGTTTATCCCAGGTATTTTGTCATAGTGACAGAAAACTAACATGCACTACCATGTTTTCCTAAGGATAACTGAAGCACATTTCACAAAACTATATTTATACATTACATTCTTATAGCCCTTCTTTTTTTTTTTTTGGAACTGGGGATTGAACCCAGGGGCACTCGGCTACTGAGCCACATCCCCAGCCCTATTTTGTATTTTATTTAGAGACAGGGTCTCACTGAGTTGCTTAGGGCCTCGCTAAATTGCTGAGGCTGGCTTTGAACTTGCGATCCTCCTGCCTCAGCCTCCCAAGTGCTGGGATTTCAGGCGTGTGCCACCATGCCCGGCACTTATAGCCCTTTTAATGTAAGCAAGTATGGCAAATATATTCAACTTTGTATAAGAAAGGAATGCAAGATCTTATGAAAGTATTAATCAGGTCTCGATAGTAAAGAAAACAAGCAAATGATTTATTACTAATGGTAGTGCTAAAATGAAGCATCTACTATGTATTGAGTTCTTCATATGCATAAGAAAATTGCAAAGCAATTCTTTACTTTCTTTACAAAGAATTAGAAGCAGAGAAGTTATAAAGCCTCCTATAAAACACATTGGATATGAACTACACATTTTCTCATTCTGAAGTCCAAATCTCTAATCATTTCCTTATCTTTGCAAAATGGGAGAAGTTGAAAGCACCCCAGATATTTTTAATTTGTGAAGTACTTATTTCAGAAGAGAAAAATACTTTATAGACATGTAGCAACATATAATTATAGGTGATAAAAATGGAGCTGAGAATTGGTGAGTGAAATTTCCAAAAGCAAGTGAATAAGGTAAAAATGTTAAAGAAATTCAATATCCTGATTCCAACAGTGCCCTAAACGAGGTAAGTGCTCATATTGGACTTTATTAAAATGTTCAATGATTACGTCAAAGCCTTAAAAGAAAGGCACTTTGAGAATGGAAATAATTCTAAAAGTGGTGGCAATAGTCCATATAGAATTAAAGCGTACTAGGTTTCATTTGGTGAATCTTGAGTGTTTCCATAATACCATTAAATTCTCAAAACAACTGGGAGAGAGGTAGGATGAAAGAAGATATTTGAGACCACAAAACTCAGTTTTTTAGGTTTCTTCCTATATTTGGTTGCTCGGGGACGGAGAATACTTCAGGAAATGCTCAATGTATAATCCAGGCTTTGGTCCCAAAACCATGAATTACCTATCCCCTTTTCTGGTAGTTTGGGTTGGACAGTGTGAAAACCTTGAAGATAATTTTAACTTTCTCTCTGATGGCCGAAAGCAGATTTGACCTCAGCCACTTATTATCATTTCTTCCTCTCTAGGTCTCTACCACGGTTTTATCAGTCTTTAAAAGTCTAAATTACCATCTCAGCTCTATATGTTTGAGGTAGCACTAAACAATGATAATAAGAAAAGCTAACTTTTAAAAAATGCCAAACTGTTGTAAGTGCTTTGTGTGTATTAAATAGCACAGTAATAGTATGAGATGGATTCTATTATTATCATCCTGATTTTATGGACAAGAAAATGAAAGTATAGAGAGATTGAATAATTCGCTCAGTCATAAATAAGTAGAGAAGGCAGAAGCTGAAATAGACGCAATTTCTAATTGGAAAGTCATTTTGTTTCTCTCACAAAAGGTCTGCTACCTAGTATAGAAGACACATTGTATATACTTGAGGATCAGAACTTGTTTGGTAGAGCTGGCTGGTGGAAGTCACCTCGAGCTCTTCAGAAGTGTATAATGGCAGGTGTGCAGCAGTGAGAATACAGGACTTTCTGGTTTTGCTACAGAGCGATGCTACGGACTGATAGAGGAAAGTGTTTTCTTGACATTTAAATCTGGGAATAAACAACAGCTTTTGGAGACATTCCAATTCTGAAAATGAACTTATAATGAAAAAAAATGTATGTGTAAAATGTGGCTAGCAGTTCTTGTTTAAGGTTTGAAGTTAATTTTGTTGTAGTTAAATACTCTAGTAGGTGATTTTATCAAGAGCAACACACAGTCACATCACTTAGTACCATTTCCTGCGTCCTTCATTGGCTTTTTCTTGCTGTTATGATCTATTCTATGAGTTTCTAACGAGAATTTCATTCCAGGAACACAGGAACTGACTCTGTGATCTTTCAGGCTAAAATGCACACTCTTACACTAAATAATTTTTTAGTTAATACATTGTTTCTTTCTACTATAGTTTGGTTATACACTGTCCCACAACCATCCATGTATAAAAGAGTTTGTACCCAAGGTGGTAAATATTGTGAAGTTTTATGAACCTTGAGCAAGTGGCATGTAGTGAGAGTTCTTTGCCTCACTGGTAGCATATCACTGGAACTGGCTCTTGCCTGTGTGCTTTGTTTCCTGGCTCATGAGGTGAGTGGCTTCCTCTGCTGCGTACTCCTCCATGGTGTGCTGCCTTCACCATAGACGCCAAGCAATGAGGCCACTCAACTTTGGATTAGACCTCTGGAACCATGAGCCCAAATCAGCCTTTTCTCTTTATAAGTTACTTGCCTCAGTTATTTTATTACAGTGGCCCAAAACTGAGAAATATAATTTCTTTAATGAACAATAAATTAATAACAATATTTTTAGTTTCCTTTTTAGTGAAGTAAAATATACATTAAAATGAAATTTATCATTTTAACCATTATAAAGTGTAAAGTTCAGTGGCAATTTTCATCACCCCAAAGGGATGACGTACCCATTAAGCAGTCACTCTCTACTCCCTGCTTCTTCTAGCTCCTGGTAACCACCAATCTCTCTGTCTCATGGATTTGACTGTTCTGAACATTTTATATAAATTAATCACACAATATGTGGCCTTTTGGTTTTTGCTTCACTTAACTTTCACTTAGCATAATGTTTTTGAGGTTTGTCCATGTTGTAACTTTAATCAACGTCATTCCTTTTTATGGTTAAATAATACTATTCTATTGTAAAGATATGCCACATTTGTTTATCCACTTATCATCTGATGGGCATTTGAATTATTTCCACCATTTGTTGTGAATAGTGCTACTACAAATACTCGTGTATGTATTTGTTTTCAATTCTCTTGCATATGTACCCAGGATTGGAATTACTGGGTTTTTGGTACTTCCCTATTTAACTTATTGAGAAACTGCCAAATAGTTTTCCATAGCAGCTGTAATCTTTTACATTTTTACCATTATTGTATAATGGCTCCAATTTCTTCTGCTCTCACCAACATTTGTTATTTTCCATTTATTTGATTACAACCACCCTAGTGGGTATGAATTGGTATCTTCTGTGGTTTTGATTTGAATTTCCTTGATGACTAATGACATTAAGCATTTTTCCATGTCCTTGCTATTTTTTAAAAATTTTTTTTAGATAAATCTCTACTCCAATACTTTATCCCTTTAAAAAGTTGGGTTGTTTCTTTTTATTGTTGTTGATCTGTAAGAGTTCTTTATATATTCTTATGTACACATATGATTTGCACAATTTTTTCCATTCTGTGAATTTTTTTCACTCTCTTTGATGAAAACAAGTTTGATGTCCTTTGATAAACAAAAGCTTATAATTTTGCTGAAGTCCAACTTACCCATTTTTCTTTCTTTGTGTTTTCAATGTCCTGTCTAGAAATAATTGCCAAATCCAAGGTAGTAAAAATTTACCCCTGTGTTTTCTTTTATGATCATTATGTTTAAATACATTAGTTTAAAGTACTAGTTCTTAAATTTAGATTTTTGGTTCATGTAGAGTTAATTTTTATTTATGAGGTCCAACTTCATTCTTTTGCCTCTAGTTGTCCTAGCACCATTTATTGAAGACTCTTCTCACTAAATGGTCCTGGCAATCATGTCAAAAAGCCAATTGATCCTGGATAGGAGGGCTTATTTACGGACTCTCCATTCCATTTGATGGTCTTCCTGTGCATCTTTTTGTCTGCAATACTAGCTATTTTGATTAGTGTGTCTTTGAATCTAGTGGCTTTGTATCAAGTTTTGAAATTGGGAGATGATACTGTCTTTGGTTTTGCTTTCTTTTACTGAGTAAATTAGTGAAATTCTCTGTCTTCAGATTCTATTTTCCTTTCTCTCTTATTTTGTATGTTTTTGGGCCATAAAACTGTCAATAGCTGTCTGAGAGGGGTTTTGAGGAGGGTGGATGCATGAAAAGGAAGGAGAAGATTTGTGATATACTTGCAGTTCCTTGTGCTCTGAATTTTTAAATTAAAATTGGATTTGGTGGGAATTTTTAATTTTTTTGTGTGCTGCTGAGGAACAAATCCAGGACCTCACACATGCTAGGCAAGTACTCCACCACTCAGCTACATCCTCAGCCTGGAGTTTTACACTTTTACCTTTATGGTTTGGACCTAGAGTGTCTCCCAAAGGCTCATGTGTTGAGGGCTTGGTCCCCAATGCAGCAATGTTCAGAGGTGGGGCTTTAGGGAAATTATTAGATCATGAGGGCTCTGACCCCATCAGTGGATTAATCCATTGAGGGATCCATAGTTGAATGGCTTGTTGGGAGGTAGTGGAAATTGAAGGAGGTAGGACCTAGTTGAAGGGAGTGAGTCCTGTGTGTGTGCCCTTGGGCACTACAGCTTGTCTTTGGCCTCTTCCTCTTTCTCTCTCTCTCCCTCTCATTGCAACTGTCATGAAGTAAGCAGCTTTGCTCTGCCATACCTCTCTGCCATGATATTCTGTCTTTCCATATGCTCAGAAACAATGGAATCAGGTAACCATAGATTGAAACCTCTGAAACTGTGAGCCAAAAATAAGTGTTTTCTTTGTCTTTGCTCAAGAGTTTTGTCATATTAATGACAAGCTAGCACACATATCTATACAGTGCACTATATGTATTTGTGCATGTTTGTTTATGAAACCATGCTGCTATTTCTCTAAGATGAATCCCTTGAAATGTGATGACTGATGAGACAAGCATTCTTAAAAATATGATTGGACTTCCAACATATTGTTACCAGCTTTTACTTGGATTTCAGATATATGAAAGACCAACAGCAGTGCCAGCAATGAAGTCTTAAAGGGTTCTGTACAAAGCACATCAAGTCACCAAGTGATGGAATACACATCATCAGCAACCATGTAGCAATCAGTTCCACGTGGTGGTATTTTAATTCACAAATGATAATTGAAACCATTCTTTTTCTCATGTTGCTTCCTTTCTTACCTCTCATCTCCTGGTGAAAGATGACGTACCTGAAGTCTTGTTCTTCAGGTAAGTCTTCTCATCATGTCTAGCAATCTTTCTCGACTCCTTTTCCCAGTCCACCCATAGTGAAAGATACCCATTTGTGTGGTGCTTCCTTCTTCTGGCTTTTAGTCTTTAGAAGTGTCTATCATATTTCCTTTTCTTACTTCTTTAAAGGTATTCGCCTTCTTGTGCTTAAGAATGTAATTCTCACTTATCCTTATGTTCCCCATTGTAGAATGACTGCATAAATGAATGAAATAGCATTGGATAAGATTTTCTAGTGAGAGAGTAGAGATGAAACAGAGCTGAAAACTAAAATAAGATTACGAACATTAATAGTAATTAATAAGATTACTATAAATTATACTAAGTATAATTACTGTAATTAATACAGTCAAGAAGTGCATCATCTGTATTTACTTGTAAAAGAAAAAGGAGGATTGGCTCTTTCAAAGGTGGAAACTTCATTGTTTTCACAAAGTGGAAAGGTTACTGAAGAAAACAGCAGAAGAATAGTGAGGAGGTGAGACAAAATATTACTTCCTAAGAGAAGATTTAAAGAATGCTGTAAGATTAAGGCTTAAAAGACAATAAGTTTCTGGGAGTTCATTAGTGAAGTGAGAGGAGTGAGACATACTTAATTGTAGTTTTGAAGTGATCTTTAATAGAATTGAGGCAAAAGAGAAAAATTTAAAAATCTATTATTTTTATATTTTTACAAAATGAACTTTTTATTCAATTATGTATAACTATAATTATGCAAAATAGAGTCTATAAATATTATGTTCCTCCTTAGTTCTTTTATCAGTTTACATTCTTAAATGTGGCATAAATGATATGACTCATATTTGTTAATAACCTGATGCCATATTTTTATTGAGTTGTATTTTTTCAGAAAATCTTTTTCATTCAAGCCAACTGATTTTTTGACTGCCTTGTCATAGCTGCCAAGACCCCTGGTGCTGTATTAATGATCTGCTTTCCTGCAGAACTCCCTTCCACCTCCATGTGAATGTCACAATAGGTATAGGTGGGTGCCAAGATCATAAGATAAGAAGTGTCCCATCAAACTGACCTTATCTGTGGATGGGAGGAGGCATGTCATGAGTCCTGCTGAAACACTGGGAAATTATGAAATGGCAATGGGAAATAAAACTTTCCTTAATGTAGAAAATGATTATATTGGAAATAAAGTATTATTTAGGTAAAAGAAGTTGAAGAGAGTTACTCATGTTTTCCAGTTTCTATTAGAGTCATAATTGCCTTGATTTCATTTCCTGAGGATGGTAGAGTTATGGTTAATATATAGCAAGTCCTCTGACTGTTGAAACAGCTCATGGCTCTACACCTGCTACTGTGTTAGTGCATGGTGCAATCTTGTTGATGTGGTCATGTCCCTGGGACAGAAATGACCTTCCCACCGTCTCCTGCACAACTGTCTGAAGTGCTAGCTGCTTGTGTTTACATTTCAAATGGAGATGGCTGAAACAATTTAACATGTTGTTTGCTCTTTCAAGCACTGGAAAAATTTGGCTCGACATCCAATGCTGATCTCCCTTAACTATTTTGGATTCCTTGAAAGTGATGCTTTTTGGGGTTCTCATTAAATAGAAATTTCTCTTGACACGTGGATTCAATTTTACTGCCATTGACCTATTTATGATCTTCTAAGGTACCTTGTAGTAACTCTTTCAGATACTTAGAATTCATTTCAAAATTTAAGAACTTTTTGCCATCAAGACTGTTCGAATGATTTAAGACAGTACAAGTCGACAAAGGATTTGGTCTTGGGTGAGACTCACAGACTGAGCAAGGTTTTCATGGAATGGGGAGCACTGGTTGTCCAAAGGAAGAAATACTAAAAATATGTCTTTTTCAGTGTTTAATAAATATTCTTGGTTGAATGAACTAAACTTCTGTGTTCACCTTTATGAAATTCCACATATGATTGTGTAACAATTTAAAGGGAAAGCACAGGGAAAAAATAAGCTGTACATTACCACAGTAACATAAAGGATCATTTCTTTTGCATTTAAGAAAAAATTCCACAACATCAGCTGTGACATTTTCACTTAATATTCAGTTTCCAATACACATAGGTACCTTTAGGACCTATCTGTATTGTTCTATCTGTATTGTAATTTTTAAGCCATGTTATAATCTTAAAGTTTCATAGCAACAATTGAATGAATAAAGCAATAGATCATCTGGACTGCCAAGATTTAGATGCTGATGATGCTACATGAGACAGTTGTATGTTGACTGCTTTTTCATTTGTACTCCAGTGCTGATCACAGCTTACATATGGACATGATCTGCTGTTATGTTGAGCATTTTCCTTCCACATTGGTCTTAATACTCGGGGTGCTTCCTGTGGACCACTGACTTGTGGTAGGCATTCAATGAGTATTAGCTTACTGTATGACAAGGGCAGGATAATATATTAGGACATTAAAGTCCAAATTACTAACAACTGGAAGATAATGCTTTCCTCTATATTTACTTTCCAAAATATGCTTTGGAAGCCTTTTATTTTAGCAGAAAATCCAAGATCTCAATTGAACTTATTGGAAGATTTTGATGTCAATATGCATGAACTATGAAGATGAAGTCCCAATAGGGAATGTCTTAGAATTTTCATTTTACTCAAGAAAATATTAAGGAAAATACAAATTTATTTTATTTGGAAAAGCGTTCTTACCAGGAGAATGAGATGTCATTTCTTCTTGGCTGATGAAAAGGTTTTGGAATTAGTATAAATTGTTGCCACACTCTGTGAATATACACATATGGGATTGTACACTTGAAATGCTGAATTTTGTGATGTGTGAATTGTAACCTAATAAAAATAATATTAATATGACAATGATATAAATATGTAAGAACAGTCATATGCTGCAACATTAATGGTTAAACTAATGAATTAGTTCAGTAAGGTTCAAATTTCATGCTGCTTCAGAGGTATTTTAGCAGTCTCAGTGAAAGAAAAGCTTATGAAGATTAAAGCCATGTGAAAGGCACATACTATTAGTATAGATATTTTTGTTTTTCTATTTGGCAGTGCTTGGGATAAACTCAGGGCCTCATTCACAACAACAAAAAAATGTTCTATCACTGAACTGTACTTCAGTCCCATTGTTTATGGTATTTTAATGAAAACATTCAAATTGAACAAGTGCTTGCAAGCAACACAGTCTAATAGCTGAGCTACTTTGTGCAACAACAGACCACAAAACTCTAGAAACCAGAAAATTTGATAGTTTCATTACAAAGTTTCCATTTACTAACCATGGTAGCAAAATACTTTGTAAAAAGCTGTGTAACTCAAAGTTAAGATATCTTTAATAATGGTAGTTAAGCAGGATGACTCACAAGATGAAAAAAATCCCTTATAATTTCTTACCATCGCTAGATGTTTGAAGAGAACATGAGAACAGCCAATTAACTTTTTTAAAAAAAAGATTGGTGAGAAAATACAAATCACTGTGTATAGTTCAGAATCTGTAAGACATGGGCTGGGGATATAGCTCAGCTGGTAGAGTGCTTGCCTTGCAAACACAAGGCCCTGGGTTCAATCCCCAGCACTGAAAAAAAAGAAAATCTGTAAGACAACACTTGAAAATATGCTGTCTGAAGTGGAAATATAGGAAACACTGGTCTAGATGTCCAGTCCTGATACCACATATAAGTTGGTGTGCTCTTGGGGAAGAAAGTTGAATTCTCTGAGGTTTTGGTAACACTTACTTGATACTGAGATGAGATGAAGGTATTAAATGATCAGTGCAATTCTCATCCTGTTCTAAAATCATATAACTCAATTAGTATGTTGGCAATGGTAGATAAATCTGAAATTATATCTAGGTAACTTAGGTAGAATAATAAACCTGGAAGTTGAATCAGATCTTTATAGCTGTAAGTACTGTTAGAAACAAAAAGCTGAACAGTAAGATATTAGGCTAAGAAGCATTCAGATATTCTTGTAAAAGTTTTCTTTGACAGTTTAATAATTGAGGCCCATTTAGAAATCAAAACTGGATTTAATATAAGTATTTTTATGTTCCATTTTTTAACTCTCCAGGTAACACTATCAGTAATACAATAGAGTTAGCTCACAAACTCTTTGAATATGAATGTTAAACTAAGTTATCCATTCATTCATTTAGCAAATATTTATTGAGCACCTGCTTTGAGCTAATGACAGCCTTGCTTTTGTGGAACTTCCATTCTAGTGGTGGGAACAGACCACAAATAATAAGCATAAAAATAAGTAAATTATGTTATACTTTATGTGCTAGCCAACTTTTTGTTGTTTTGACCAACATATTGACAAGAACTACTTTGAGGAGGAAAAGTTTATTTTGGATCATGGTTTCAGAGGTTCAGTCTATGGTTGACCAACCCCATAGCTCTGGGTCCTAGGTGAGGCAAATCATTATGGTGGAAGAACATGATGGAGGCAAGTTACTCCATTCATGGCAGCCAGGAAACAGAAAGAGAGAAGGGAAGGGGTGGGTGGTAAGTAAGATGAACATTTCCAGGGCATGCTCTCCAGGGACCCACCTCCTCCAGCCATAGTCCACCTGTCTACAGCTACTACCCACTTAGTCCATTCAAACGAAGATTGACTGACTAGGTTACAGCTATGATAATCTAATCATTTCACCTCTGCAACTAACACTGTGGGGGAAACCTCCTATCTAAACCATAATCTTTTTTCATAGCTTTATTGAGGTAAAATTGAAGTACAACAAAATGCACATATTTGAAGTACGTAATTTGATCAGTTTTGACATGTTTTGACATATATGTAACCAATACAGTCAGTATAAAAAGCATTGCCATTACTTTTTTTAAAATTTGAAATCATGCAGGCTGTGTCTCCTGCATGATTTATTAGATTAGAAATCAATCACCTTAAGATATACAGAACCCCACTCCCACATGTCAACTACTTAAAAATTAAATGGTACACTTATAAATGTCTCACAGGTGAAGGAAGAAGGTACAAGAAAGCAAATAAAAAGTGCTTTGAACTAAGTGATAATAAAAATTTAAAATAGCAAATATCTGGGATGAAACAGTACTCAGATGAACATTTATATCTTAAAGTATTATATCAGAAAGAAGCTAGATTAACAATCAAATTATTTTCAAATTAGGTAGTAGGAAGGAAAGAATACGAGTAGGAGCAGAAATGTATGAAATAGAGAAGAAATACTGCAGTTAAAAGTTGATAAAAATCAAACAAGTCTAATCAAGAAAAAAAGAACACAAAAATTAGTATCAATGGACAGGGACCTATCAAAATAACCCTATAGATGCTAAAAATATATTAAGGTAATATTACAATTGCAGGCCAACATATGTGATAGCTTATATAGCATGGTCTACTTTATAGAAGGATCCATGTACTGCTGAGAAGAAAGTGTATTCAGTCATTGATGGATGAAATAGTCTCTATATATATCTGTAAAGTCTAACCAAACCATAATCTTTGGAAGGTGATAATCATGGAAAAAGACAAAATTAGAGAAACATAAGGATAATGTTATCTCTGTGGATAAGGTACAATGTTAAACAGGTGGTTGCATGCAGGTAATATTTGATTATAGTTTCCGAGTATAGGATTAATATGCTTATTCATCTAGTAACTTAAAAATACTTGAGTGAAAAATATCTTCATTTATTTGAAGAGTGTTGGTGAGTAGTTGGTTTTACATTTTACTCCCCAATTCTGCCAGTTCATTGCTTTTCTTTTCATAAAAACAGTCATGTTCAGAAACAGATGGCTTGTCTATCAGTGGCCTGGCTTTGTTTTGGCCTACAGTGAGGTCTTGTAAAAAAGGAAAAGATTTAAAAAAAAATCCTTTATACTGCTTTCTAATAGGAGAACTAGAAAAATCTAAGTTCTTGCTCTTTTAGGATCTTCAAAGAAACTAAACAGTTGAGCAGATATAAAATGTTCTGGAACATTTTAAACACTTGAGTCACATTACATGCTGTGACTGTTTTTTTGTACATCTTTCTCAGACCACAGGTTCTTTATCTACCATGGGTCCTTTCCTTTCTAGCCAGGAAAATCTTAGCCCAGAGCATCCTTCTCAGCTCACCTCTCATAGATTTTGTTTCTCTAGAGCCAAGGGACCTTATTTAAAGTCCTGTGGAAGGGCGCTGGTTTAAAGTTCCTTTGAAAGAAAAGACAGATAAGATGAATGTTAAAAAATCTAAATGAAGGATCCTGAATGTTTAAGAGGTAAGATAAAGCTGTTTTTATTTAAATACTTTTCTTTAAAAGGCACAACATTCTTTGTTAATCTGCTAAATTTATGAAGGATATAGGAAAGGGTGGCTGACTCATTTGATCCTGGTTTTGCTTATATAATTCGTTAGGGACATTCTGTTGCAGTTTGGCATACTTTTGTGTTTTTGTCAATCAGTACTTATGTAATACTTTGCAATGGGAAAGTGTTTTCTAGCCATTTATCACGGAAGCCTGTTTTCAGTGACAAATAGTTCAGGCACACAAATCTGCCTGCTTTATGGCTTTAGCTAGAACACTAGAGAGGTTGCCAATGGGTAAAGGGAGACTTAGTACTATGTCTTTTTCAGTATGTAATTTTATTTATTTATTTATTTGGATAGGAGGTCCTGGTATTTTCAAAACTCTGCTGAAAAAAATCAGCTCTTCTGGTATGCGTATTTGTATTGGACAGAGAAATGTTGTGGAGATAACACTAGCAGATTTGATCAAGTGTAGATAAGATGATGGAAATCTTTCTACATCAAGTATCTGATTAAAACACAGAAGGTCCTTCAATTATTTAGGGATTGTTTCCCCAAACAACCCTTTGTGACCCATCAGAACAGCATAATATTTAAGCCTTGAATGGATAAGCCTGGGTTCAAACCCCTGTTCCAATGGTCTAACAGATGACTAAGTGAGGAGGAAGCACTCAAAAAATTGCTAATGATGGACTTCTCACTTTGACCTTGGGCAATCAAACACTCAGAGACCCTGAGAATGAGTTTTCCTCAACTTTTGTAAAAGAGGAATGATACTACTTTTTGTGAAAGTTAATCCCTTGTGTCAACATACACAAATCAATAAACATGAAACAACACAAGACTGGTCAGAAACCATATGATTACTTCAATAGATGCAGAAAAGTCATCTGATGAAACTCAACTTCCTTCATGATAAAAACTCTGAACAAATTAAGTATAGGAGGAGCACTCAACATGCTAAAGACAATTTACCAGAAGCCTATTGCTAACTTAGTACTGAATGGGAAAAGCCTGAAAGTTTTTTCTCTAAGATCTGGAACAAGATGAGGATGCACACTTTTACCACTTTCATTTAATGTTTTAATGAAAGACCTAGGCAGAGAAATTAAGCAAGATATAGAAAGAAAGGGCATCCAAATGGAAAGGAGGTAATCAAATTGTCACTGCTCTCAGATGACATGATAATCTATATATAGAAAACTCCAAAGACTCTAACAAAAAAACCCGTTAGAAGTAATAAATTCATTTAGCAAATTTTCAGGGTACAAGATCAATATGCAAACATCAGTAGTCTTGCTGCACACCAATAGTGAATTCTCTGAATTAAAAATCAAGAAAGCAATCCCATTTATAATAGCTACAAATAAAACAAAACAAACAGTGAACAACAACAACAACAAAACCCTGGGAATAAATTTAACTAAAGAGGTGAAAGATCTCTATAATAAAAATGATAAAATATTGATAAAAGAAATTGAAGAGGACACAAAAATGTGGCATCACATCCTATGTTCAAGGATTAGAAGAATCAATATTGTTAAAATGTCTATCCCACCTAGAGGGATCTACAGAATCAATGCAATTCTCTAGAATTAGAAACAAAAACACAAACCAAAACTAAAAACAACAGCCCTAAAATTCATTGTGGAATCACAAACAACAAAGCAAAACAAAACAACTCTACTAGTCAAAGTCATCTTGGGTGAAAGAAGAATCTAGAAGGCATTATACTATCTGACTTTAAAATATACTACAAAGTCATAGTAATCAGAACAGCAGGTACTGGAATAAAAAAACATACAGACCAATGGAACAGAGTAGAGAGTGGGGGCAGTAAAGCTACATGTCTGCAGCTAACCGGTTTCAACAAGGGTACTGAGAACAGGCATTAAAGAAAAGACAGTCTCTTTAATAAATGGTGCTGGGAAAATGGGATAACCAGCTACAAAAATCAGTTCAAAATGGTCTACAGGCTTAAATGTGAGACCTGAAATTGTGACGGTACTAGAAGAAAACAGGGAAATGTTTCAGGATATTGGAATGGGCAAGGATTTTTTTGGACAAACACTGGAAGCATATGAAACCAAAGCCAAATAGACAAATGGATTACATCAAACAAGAAAGCTTTTGCTCAGCAAAGGAAATGATCAACTGAATGAGGAGGTAACCTACAGAGTGGGAGAAAATATTTGAAAACTGTCCTATACTTCTGACATGGGGTTAATATTCATAATATACAAGGTATCCATAAAAAGCTCAATAGAAAAAAAACAATTTGAATAAAAAATGTTCAATAGAACTAAATTACATTCTCAAAAGAAGATATATAGATGGTCAGCAGGTATATGAAAGATGCTTAATGTTCCTAATCATTTAGGAAACGCAAGTCACAGTCACAATGCACAATCACCTCACTTTGGTAGGAATGATTATTATCCAAAAGACAAAAAGAAGACTCCCTAGCTGTCTCCAGCTCCTGTAGCTCAGTGGTACAGCACTTACCTAGAGAAAAAGAAAGAAAGAAAGAAAGAAAGAAAGAAAGAAAGAAAGAAAGAAAGAAAGAAAGAAAGAAAAAAGAAAGAAAGAAAGAAAGAAAAAAGAAAGAAAGAAAGAAAGAAAAGAAAAGAAAAGAAAAGAAAAGAAATATACACATATACAC
>JAJEJO010047482.1:47758-89281 GCA_020662805.1 Glaucomys volans
AAAGAAAGAAAGAAAGAAAGAAAAAAGAAAGAAAGAAAGAAAGAAAAGAAAAGAAAAGAAAAGAAAAGAAAAGAAATATACACATATACACATATATACACATAAAATTATATAAAAAAAAGACAAAGATCAGAGTGCTGTGGACAAGATGTGGGATGTGGGGATAAGGGAACCCAGGCACACTGTTGGTGGAAATATAAATTAGGAGAGTCATACAGAAAACAATTTGGAGTCCTAAAAAGCAAAGCAAAGCAAAACAAAACAAAACAAAACAAACCTATATAAAAGACTTGGGGTATATATCAAAAGGAAATAAGATCAATGAAGAGACATCTGCACTCACGTGTTATAGCGGCACTATTCAAAATAGCTAAGAAATGAACCTAAGTGTCCAACAACTGATGAATGTATAAAGAAAATTGGTATAAATCTACAGAATATCTCTGCTCTGTTCCATTGGTCTGTATGCTTGTTTTTATACCAGTACCTGCTGTTCTGATTACTATGGCTTTGTAGTATATTTAAAGCCAGATAGTATAAGGCCTCCTTGCTTGTTCTTTATACTCTTCAGCCATGAGGGAGAATGATATTCTGTCCTTTATTTCAATATGGATAGAACTTGGAAGTCATTATGTTAAATGAAATAAGCCAAGTTCTGGTGTGCTATCTCCCAGTAGACTGTAGATAATGATGATGTGCTGTACATTTGAAAAACCTGGAAGAATAGAGTTTGAACGTTTTCATCATAAAGAAATGATAAATGTTTAAGGTGATAGATATGCTTAACATTACCTGATTGAAATGTTTCCCAATGATTGAATATCATATGTACATATAAACATGTACAATTTTTGTGTTTTCATATACCTGTTTAAATGAAATTTAAATTAAAACAAAAAGCTAATCTTTATGAGGATTAAAGCCTCAGAACAGCATATATTTGTTTAGTGGTTCTCTTCTTGCTTCTCTTCATTTTTTTCTCTAACCATTCATTTCACAAACAAATATCAATTAAAAAGAGTCAATGATCAGGGCTGGTGATATAGCTCAGCTGGTAGAGTGCTTGCTTTGCAAGCTCGAGGCCCTGGGTTCAATCTGCAGCACCACACACAAACAAACAAAAAAATCACTAATCTGAAATAATTTCCACAATGACTAAAAGTGTTCCTGAATTTCCTTTATTTATGTGGAGCTAAGAAGAAATTTTTTTTTGGAGGCCAGTATACAAAACAACCTATGATTTATTTATTTAGAACCATGTCTCCTAGGAAACACTTTGGAAAGCTTGGATTAAAGAACGTTCAAAGTGGCATGGCAAGGTTCATCTGTAATTAGTTGACTTTAAGGAGTTTAACATAATAAATGTCTGGGTGACAGGAAATGACATGAAAGGTGAGTGCTACCATTTAGATACGAGGTGTTTTCCAAAAGGTCATATATAAAACAAAGAAAGAAGGTTCAGAAATGAAATAATTGGGTTATAAGTGTCTTGACCTAATCAGTGCATTAATCCATTTGAATGGATTACTGGGTCATAACTGCAGGCAGGTAGGCTGTGACTAGAAGAGGTAGGTCTCTGGGGGTGAGCCTTTGGGGTACATATTTTTTTCCCTGGGGAGAGAGACTCTCTGCTTCCTGGTTGTCATGTCCTGGGGTGTTTTTCTTCATCACATCCTTCTGCCTTGAGGTTCTGCTTACTCAGGCCCAGAGCAATGGAGATGGGCCATCTGTGGACTGAGACCTCTAAAACTGTGAGTGCTAAATAAGCTCTTTCTCCTCTAAAATTGCTTTTGTCCTAGCAATGAAAAAGCTTACAAAAACAGTGAGTGTACCATTAATGTGGCATTGCCAATGATTTGAATTGTAGCAATGGATGGCTCACTGGACACTTTTGGGGTGACTATAAAGACAAAGTTTCCTTTCTTCAAATTGCCATGGATTATTTGAGACCTCAAATCATGGGAGAGTTGTAACTTGTGTAAATAGGTTGTGCTTTAGGTTTGCAGTAGAATTCAAGCCTTGTTTAGTTGCAGTATTTGCCACTTCGAGGCTCCCCAAAGTTTATTTGTATGATCTGGATAGTTGAGTGTGTATCCTCATCCTAATTCATCTTTGTGTGGATAACTCTCATAGAGTTTGTGTTCAATTTAAAGGAACGACTTTCCAAACAAGAAAAAGACCTTTCTCTGGTCTTGAGTATGAAAAGCTGTGCTCCCTTGCTCAAATTAATAAACAACTTGCTATGCAAACAGATCAGCAAAGAGACACCATACCAGTACAGGAAAAAGGAACTGAATGAATGTTTTAATACTTGTTAATGGGACCAACAGAAATGAATTCTGGGCAGTTCCAAGGACTAATGAGACTGGTGGATATGGAGTTGTAAAGAAATAGAATTTAGAAGAGACAGAACCCGAGATAGTCAAGACTTAGACTTAATTTGCCTCTCTCAATTTATTACACATAGTAAATGATTGCAAATTGCTTGTGACACTTAGGGTGTAAGAAATATCTGTTTCTCTGTTGAAGTTGGGTTTCTAGAAAAATTCATATATTTTAAAATTCTTCCTTCCCCTTTGGGTTGAGGCACATCTTTGGGGCTTATGTCCTACAGGACAGATGGAGAAGAGGTCAGTAATTTGTTATGATCACTCCTGAGAGGCTCATTTCCAGGTTCCACCTGGGTCTTTCAAAGATAGAGACTGCTGAGTCATCTGCTTCCTTTATACCAAGCTCAGGCTTTGATGCCAAGATGGTTAGTGCTTAGATCTTACGCATCTTCTTACTCAGCCCCTCCTCCTCCTTTTACATTGGGTGGGGTTGGATATGAAGTGACTCCCAATCACCTTTCGTTTTCCTTCCTTGTTCCTTCTGCTCCCAACCCCTCTCCCACAACACACACACACACACACACACACACACACACACACACTCTGGTTTTGGATTACTCCCCTTCTGAGAAGTATCAGCTTCTTTCTATCATTGTCTCAACTTATTTGTATGGTTTCCTCACTTGGCTTACATTTTAAAATACAGCAAGCATAAAGCAAGCTCCTTAGACAAGGCATTCCAAACTCTGGAACACAGAAGGTAAACATCAGCTTTGTTGTTGAGTTCACAGAGGACAAAAAATTGTATTTAAAAATACTATAAATATAAATACATATATGTGTATGTATATGCACAATCAACTTCTCATTAAAATGTCTCAGGCTTGTTTCATTTTATGTCCTTCCTGTCACTTTTAGTTTTGCTAAGTAAGATAGGAACTGTGTGTTCATATACACAGTTGTTTCCCTAGTACTGAGCACACAGTAGATAATAAATCTATTTGTTAATAGATTTATTTGTTTAAAGAAGAATAATATTTGTTTAAAGAAGAATAAATAATCAAATAAGCTCAATGGTGCCATAAGGTGGAAAAATAGAAAATCTTTTCAGGAAGAGCTTGGGAGAATAACAGTTTTACTGACTTGAACAGGTATGGGACTTGACTGATACAGAAAGGAGGTCAATGGCCTCAAGCTCTGAGCTTTCAGAAAGGTCTGATGTCCAGCAGAATCAAAGAGCGGGGAAAGCTGAAAGACATGAATTTTCATTTCAAACGTGTGCTAAGCTTCCACCTCTCTGTCTGTCATCTGGTTCATCTGTACAGCCAAGTCCCATAGTGGAGCGCACTCCTCTAACAGGAGTTAGGACTATAATGAGATATAGGACTAGGGGGAGAATAGTTTCTAGATCCTCTTATGATTAATTGATGACTTAACAATGGTGTGGTTATAAAAAATCATGCAGAAAACTTCTATCTGTCATAAAGGAATCAGCTTTGTTATTCACTAAATTTATGTTTTCTGTTTGAGATTCTTGAGGAACTAGCAAAGTGTTAAAAAAACCCCTCATCTTTTCATGTATTTAGAAAATATTTTGTGAGTATTGTATCCCAGGGAACAAAAGCTTGTAAGATGTCATTATTGTAACAATACCAGGCAGGGTTGTGCTGCTGAGGAGGGTGTGTGTCATAAGAGGGAGGGGCTGAACCAGGTGTAGGGAAAAATGAAGATGTCTGATAGGGGCCACATAGGTGGGATATGTGCTTAGACTTTCAGAGGGAGATTACGTCTAGTGGAGTGATCACAAAGATTCACAAAACGGTCAACAATGACCTGGATTTGGAATGGGTTTCACAGGTAGAGATAACAGGGGAGAAGGCAGAATGATATTTCAGGTAGAAAGAATGGAATGGTCTTGTCTTTAGAATAGCCCTGTCCTCTTGGTAATCGATTGGGTAAGCATGTTGATGGTAACGTGTGGTTGCCCTGCGGTGATTATTATCCTGTATTTATATACTGTGAATTTCAAAGCTTGGTTGGCATAATTTTCCTACAATTATGAGGCCTAGAAGTGGTTTGTGGTCTTTTGGAAGAGCAAGATTTCCCAGAAAAAAATAGTGGAGAGATTCTTAGATTTGGAAAGTACTAGCCTTGCATTTTTCTCCAGTTCCAAGTTACTCCTTTTTTTTAACTGACTGATCTGGGAAGGCAACTGTTATTCTGTCTTGTACTTTGGACTCTACTATTTGAACCTCATCCTGCAGAAGGTCATGTTGTAGGATCGATTACTCTGTCCAAATAAAAGAAAACAAGATCTCACATTACATCTTCTTCTTCTTCTTCTTTTTTTTCCCCAAGTGAGTGGAGAGACAGGGTGAAGTTTCTTTTCAAAAATATGTTGTGCTATAAAATGTTAAGTTCCACAGATTTGAATACATATATAAAATGTCTTTATATACTTAAAAATAAATAAAAGTATTTAAAAAATAAAAGGGAAGCATAATAAATGTGATAAAGTAGGTATTCTTATCATATATAGTATGTGTAGAAATGGATGATAGAAATTCTGAGATCTCGGTTGTGACTTTTAGTAAAGGGAATGAACAGAATAAATTCCTTGAAGAAAGAAGCATGAGGGGCTGGGGATATAGCTCAGTTGGTAGAGTGCCTGTCTCACAAGCACAAGGCCCTGGGTTCAATCCCCAGCACTGCAAAAAATAATAAAAAAAAAAAAAAAAAAAAGGCATGAATGGACAATAAACATATAAAATCATCTTTGGTATAGCTAATAAATAAATGAAAAGTAAGACAAGATGAAGATTTCATTTCACCTAGGAAATTAGTAAATATTTAAAATGAAAATATTCTAATATCTGGGAACCAACTGACTACACTTTTGAAAGACAGATTGGTAGCATATGTTTTTTTGACCCATTCCTTATTCATGGCCCAGTCCTACCTTCACATTCTCACTCCCCTGGAAACGTGTGCTAAGGAAATTAGAACAACAAAAAATACAAGGTTCTGCATGTCTGCTGTAATGTTATTTGACTCTGCATTCAGAAAAGCCTAGATTCATATGCTTAAAAAAATACAGCTAGAGTTATCTGTCCTCTGACTTCATCTGCCTTGTGAGGATCCTGTTATGACTCCAGGACTGTCAGGAGGGTCAGGGGTTCTCAACAATGCTTGGTATTGGTAAGTGCTTCCAAATGCCAGGCCCATTACACACTTATAAAACTACTCGTCATGGTATTACCTAGCCACATATGTGACACTGAAGAAGAGCACCTTGTGCTATAGTCATAGAAACAGACCTGTGCTGTAGCATTTAGTTAAAAATAACTGCATAATAAAAACATGTACTAGGTGCTCTTAAGTATTTAAAATGTAAATAGAATAAAGTAGAAAAGAAATATATGAAAATGTTAATTGTAGTTATCTTGGCTAGGATGCTAATGGGATGAATATTCTGTCTATATTTTAAAATTTTTATATTTTTCAATTCTGTTTTCAGTTACGAAGGGAAAAATATATTATGCCATATTGCCATAAAAATTCAAGTGCATGAAAGTGGTTTGTCATGGAAACTGACTTTTGGGTTGTTTTTTAATTGGTAAAATAGCTGATTTCATTGAGAATGTCCTATCCTACAATTTTTATTTGTTCTGTTTAGTTATACATGATAGTAGAATGTATTTTGACATATAAATACATGGAGCATAATTTCCCATTTTTGTGGTTGTACATGATGTGGAGTTACACTGGTCCTACACTTCAGTTTAATGATGTTCTGGAAGAATATTTCTAGACTGTTCCTTTTTAATTGAGGAAAACATTTCCTTTTATTCTATTTCATTATTAAATACTATGATTTATAAATTCAGTGTATTTTATGTGAACAAAAATTAAGAAGCACTGACCTTTCTTAGAAATGCTGTTTTCACTGTGAAATACATTCTTGCTAATAAATTTGCCTGCCCTATTATACCTGCATGACTTTAAAATCTATGTTCTAATGTAAAATTGGTTTGGTTTCCTTTATCCTTTATTTTCAAAAGTATAATTACACTCTTTTAAAAATGTTGATATTTTACAGTCATTGTAGAAAATTTGAAAATATGAAAATATTTGGAAGAAATTAAATATCAGTGATCCCACTGACCACAACTTTTTGCTATATAGACTTTTCTATTTTTCTTTCAACAAATTTGGATAAATTGTAAATGGAGTTAATGTAAATGTTTTGATCTGGTATATATGATGAGCATTTCGCAACATTACGTTTCATTTCAAATATGAAATGAAATACAACTTTTTGTGGCCTTAATAGTATTTCATAATTTGAATATACCAAGATATACCAAGATTTGCTTAAATTTGTGTTTGGACGATAGTGATTTGAACATTTTGCTGGCTAATGGAATTTTTCTAAAAACTGTTGTTCCCTGACTTTTCTCATATTTCTATTGGCTATTAATATTTGTCTTACTATTTTGCTAAGCTCTTAATTCACTAAGTAGATGATATTTTTGTAATTATGTTTTTTAAATTTTTTAAATAGATTGTTACTTCTTGCCTATTTATAGTTAAGAATTGTGTATTTGAATGTGTATAAATCATGTGCTCAATAAAAAATCATTAGAAATTCTAAACATCTAAATACTAAATATGCTGCAATCCTTTCTATTTTCAGAACAAAATGAATTACAGAAACACTAAGGCAAATACTGGTTGCTTCCACATGCATTCTATTGAATGTCATCTTTAGAGAACCAGCTGTTACAGGATTTGGGAGTATGCACTCTTGTCAAGAATACTTGCATTTTTAATCAGATTACTCAACTACTAGCTGGTGCTCTCAGGCAACTTTCCTAACCTCTTCATGCTTAGGCTTCATCATTTTCTTTAAAGATTTAATTTGTGTGTGTGTGTGTGTGTGTGTGTGGTGCTGGGGATTGAACCCAGGGCCTTGTGCTTGACAGGTAAGCACTCTATAAACCGAGCTATATGCCCACTCTATAAACTCTCAATGAGTTGTAAATACTGGGATTGTTAAACCAAGTTTCCCAAATCAAATTAGAATCACTGAGAAGATTCTGGATGATTTGTGGTATGGAAGGGAAGGTAGAGCCACACTGCTGACATGCACTGGACTTGAAGTCATGTCTCTGCTGATGTTGGAATCTGGTGTATTGGACATTTCATCTTAAGCAGTTGTGACCTTTAGTATCTTAATTGTTGGAATAACTTAGTAAAAAGACAGGCCATACTGCTGGGTTCTAAAATAATTTTTACTGAATCATATAACGCATTGTTTAGGATTTAGTTGGGGTCCTTTTTGTTGCATGTTGCTTTGTGATTTATCATTGTAAATGGTGGGAAGTCAGATTTTTGTCTTCAGAAATCCTATATTCTCTCTTTGTGTCCATTAACTCTAGGATCCTGAGCTCATAATATAGACACTATTTTCTTACATGAAGTCCCCAGCCTCTGCCAAATAGGGTGTCATCCCTCCTGGGAAAGAATAATATTTCTTAAAGCACCAATAGTCAGAGGCACTAGAACTTACAGGACAAAAGGAATCGCTAATGATGAAATTTAAGGATTTGTGGGGAAGAGAACTCTAGGGTCTTTCCTCCATTCCTTTTGTTCCATGAGATTTGTGTGCAGTGTGTCTGTTCTTATTCTCCCATATTTATCATGCCTCTGCCTGAATTTTGCAAGTAGTAGTTTCCCTAATCAACCATAGTCCTCTTTTCTTGTTATTGTGTTTTACAATTTTTCTCCTGATGAGTTGTTTTTTGTTCCAGTGGCAATTGTTGAACTGCTAAACTTTATTTATTTATAAATTATCCTATTTGTTTATCAGGTTAATTACCTTCCGGGGTAAGTTATTTTAGGCCATAACAAGTCTTAGCACCATTTGCGAGTTTGTTCCACAATATGGTTGTGTCAGCACATGCAAATGAATTTGATTGAATTTAGCAAAAATAATCAGGTTTTATTATTTTATGTGATGATGAGTAACCAGTTTGATGGTGCTTTCAAATTTTTGACCAGTGGATTTTGTTCTGAGTAAAAAGCTGATGAGAATTGTTGGCCTATATGAAAATCTCATTGAAAGTGTTAGAATGAATTTTTAAAAATCTTTAACATGAAGTCAATGAAATTTGCCTTTGTGCTTTAATCTATCTAACATTGCCAAACATTTTAGAATTTAATTAGTACATTTCTCCTAAAATAATTGGCTTTCTTTCAAATGTAAAGGAAGAAAGACAAATTGCTATTTTTTTTCTTTTGCTTTCTTTTATTTTTGTCTTTGAACTCATTTGGACACATTGTCAAGAAGAGTTATTCAATAAACATGACAGTTTGTGTTGAGCAGACATTAGCTTGAGGTATGTGAAATGACTTACACTGGGTTACTTTTTACTTACAATAATAGTAACTAACATTTCTAATGATTATTTTCATGAATTCGTTGATTTCCCCCCTAAATTTAATGTTCTTATCACAATTTAGCAATTAAAGCACTGTGCTTATTAACTTCTAGAAGTCCATTTGGATAACAATGGGCTTCTGCTGCTCTCTGGTTAGCTGATTGGTCATGTTTTGTTCCTGAAAGTGTACATGCCAATAAAAGCACGTATATCCCTTTTGCAGGGTGACTATTTTGCTTTTCAGGAGTGGACTTAGCTATTTTACAAATTTAGGTCAAAAGTGACATATGTAGGAAATAATCAGGACACATTTATTTTGCTAAAGATCAACACCACTCACATTCTCTGTGTCCATTTGAATAGATCTTGTGAATGTTCTTCTGTTTAGTTCAGTTCTCAAGGATTAATTAAGGTTCTACCATATGCTGGAGAGTGAGCCACTTCTTGCAAATACAAACAGGACTAGGATGTTAATGTGTGAGACTAGTGCCAGATATTGTAGACTTAAGGGTTAATAAGGCTAAAGGAAATCTGTGGAAATCTCTGCAACAAATAACACATTCCAGTAACAATGAATTAATTCCACAAATATTTATGAAACCCTGCTGTAGGCCAGGCATTCTGTGAAGCACTGCATCCAACAAGATACAGCAGTAAACAAGATGTGCGCTCTTCTTGGCCTCCTGAGACAAAGCACTTGAGTGACACATAGTTGGCATTCATATAAGGCCCTTTGTAATTATCTCCAATTTGTTTTGCTTACTGTTGTTGGGTTGAATTCTCTGAGGCAGGAATCTGATTATGTCACTTTTCTTGCTTCAAAACCTTGAGTGGCATTCTCATTGCCTAATTACAAAAGACCAAATTACTTAGTCTGGCTTTGCACTCTGACCTTTGACTCATTTTCTAGTGTCTACTCCTCATGTGTCGCAGGCTGTGTGCAACAGTGGCCCACTTTACCTTTTCAATAGAGCCCTTGCTGCTTATTGTAAAAGGGACATGTTTTTTCTTTTCCTCTTCTCCCTGTCCCCATCCCTAACCTGGGAGTGGGAAACAAGATTACCGTGAGTCATCAGTGCTCCACAAGAGGGTGTCACCAGAATTTAGGAAGTGACTATCTCCCACATAAACAAGTGAATTTCAACACACCATCAGAGTGCACTTGGGACCCCCTGCCAGGGCACACCTGGAATGTAGCCTTTGAAATAACTTCTTTAAAAGCCCTCTATTTTCCCTGATTGGGAGAACCACAGCCTCTGGGACTGGAGTCCCCCGTGTTTCTCTTTTGCTAGCAAAGCAATGAACTTTCTTTTTCCATTTTCTTAAAACTGTGCTCTCACTATTAAATTGGCATGAATTGGCATTGGGGAAAAGGACAGAGTTTTCCATAACATGTGGACAAGCAAGAGGACTTGCTGACCCCCAAGCATATCATGGGCTTTAAGCCTCTATCTTTGTTCACATGGTTCTTTTTACCTGGAATGCCCTATTCCCCTACCTGACACATGTCTGCCACAATGGCCCTTTGGTTAAACTCTTATTCACTCAAGACCTCTCAACCATTAATTCACTGCTTCTGTGTATGAGATGTCCTTACACACTTAAAGAAACACTTTGTGGAGTGTTCAAGGCAAAGAACTGTATCCAGTGCACTATAGAGGAATCGGAAGCACTCAGCTATGTAGTGGTTGTTTCAAATTAAAATGTTTACCATTATGATTGTTTACTGTTCTTGCCTCTGCACCTTTGTATCCATCCTGCCATTTGTTTACATGAAAAATTACAGAATTATTTTCCTTTCAGCAACATTGTAGTCAAATCTGAAGTGGAACCCAAGCTGTAGTTTCAACACTGCACCGAATAAATACTGATTGAGTAAAATAGGATTCCTCTGTCTAGTCCTTCTGTCCAGGTTCACCATAAGCATGGGTAGGCATGGTAGTGGTCTGTGCTCTCAGCCCTACCAGGCAGTCTTTCTTGTCTCTCTTAGGCTCTCGTTTGTGGGTCCCCAGGGCTCTGGGATGTGAGCTGCATTTCTACCACTTGCCATTTCTCTTGCCTCGACCCCAGGGATGCTGTCAGTGTCTCCACTTCTGCCACTGCTCTGGCAGCAGTGTTGGTGGTCCATTTCTCATAACTGGGAAATACTCTTCTTCTGAGTATAAGTTCTGGGGCCCACAAAATGTATCCTGAGGTTATGATGGACCTCATCCCTTCAGAACTCAAAGTTGCCGCCCTCTAGGGGAATTTTGGGTGGCATTGTCCTACTTTAGGATGAATTTCCTATGTTTACGTGTGAATTTCCTACCAAGGATAGGGTCATTGTTTGTTATCTTTAGTGAATTAATCTTGAATATGATATCCATATTCTTCTTCATTAATTTTTCAAGGGATTTTAAGGGTCTGATACATGTAGATTTTTCATTTGATTTTATCTCAATCAGCATTTACTATGCACCTATTATGTCTCAGAACTGGGGTAGACTTTAGAGTGATCCATTTAATATTCCCATGAGCCTTCTATTGCAGACAAGAGCACCTAGGATCTAAGACCTAAATCGCTTGCCCACTGTGACCAAACTCCTAAGTGGCAGAGCTGGGATTGAAAATTGAGGTTCATCTGATTCCAGGGCCTGAGTTCTCTCTCTTACCTCATATCGCTTCCCAGGGTGGGTGCCACCAGGACCCACAGTCACTCAAGACTTTAGAGGATTCAACAGGCAAGAATGGCATTACCCTAAAGCTGGCATTTAAGTGTTCACTAGGGAACAATTCCTGCTACTACCACAGCGCCAGTAAAAGTCTATAAGATTTGTTAGACATTGAAAATGACAATGAAAGGCAGCATGTTTAAGTTTTGCTCTTCCTCTTAATTACAAAAGTAGGGGAAAGAAAGAGTATTTTTCACAACTTAACTTTCTAAATGACTTAGACATCCTTAGGGGCTTCTTATTTTCTCTATTTTCTTGAGTTCTCTATGGACTAACATATTAAAATTTGCAATTATTCTTTCCAGATGTTGGCGTTTTGATTGCAAGTAGAATAGGAGCAGCTAAGTAGTGGTGGAGCTGGCGTTGCCTAGTGGAAAATGTTCAGACACCACCACACAGACCTGCCAAGTCTCTTGCAATGTTTTATTTGTATTGATATATGCTTGGCTCAGTCAGCTCTGCTTGAGGTTGTGGGGCTGATTAGAATGACTGGACAAAAGAGCTATAAAGGCATTCCTCCCATCCCACTGTGATTCCTGAGTATTGAACAGATTAATGATAGAATCAGTTCTGCATTTAGGTAAGGACTTGGACAAAATATGTATGATAAGTGAATATGTTATGTATTTTGAGCAGTTGGTAAATCTGGAGAGTAAATGAGAAATTAGAAATTCTGAATGTTTAAGTGAATAGTTGCTTCTAAAAGTACCATTATGGGATTTAAGAAAATCAGGGATTCACTATTAAATCATATTAATTTTCTAAATTTCATTTTCTGGATGCGATAGACCCTATAGTATAATCTGCCTTCAACTTTGGACATAGAAGAGTAGATTGAAAAAATAAGAAGTTTCCATAAAACTCCTTTCTCCTAAGAAAAATAAATAAAAATATCTTATGTAGCACCATCTGACTTCTATGGAATTTTACACTATATAGTTACTTTTTAAAATAAAATCATAAGGAATTCATTGTCTTCAACAGAGTTGGATTTATTTTTCTAGGTGATAGGCTTAATATTAAGCTGAAAAGGCTGGGAATCATGTAGGAATTCCCACCAGTTGGAATTGGACTTTCTTATCAGAAAATGTGTTTTTTTCAGAAGCAATGTTCCCAATCCTGTGGTTGGGTCTTTGCAGATTTAGAAGAAATTCAGGATCTGAAAAAAAGAAAAAAAAAAAGCATATGAATAAGAAAAATAATTCCAATAAGAAGTGTGGATCTTGTATTTGGTTCATTATAGATTTAAAAGAAATTCAGATTTTGAAAAAAAAAGAACCTCAAGAAATATGGGAAATATGGGTCTTCTTTTTTATGATGAACAGACTATAATGGAAACTTGTCCTTGCTTACAAATAAATAGAACCTTTGAGATGTCAAGTGTTTCATAAGAGGCATGAAAAGTTTTAATGATTCTTAGCAAAGAATTTTAAACTTAGTAGATGAAATTAAAAGCAGGTAGTGTTAGATAATCTCTGTTTTCTAGAATTGTTGTTGAGGGCCATGTGTGTTATGATGGTGGAACGCAAGGCAGATATACCAAACACCGAGAGTGATAGAAATTGCCAAAAACAATGGGAAATGCTGAGCATTGATGATTAGATTGATAAGCCAATTTGATTTAGAATAAAAAAGCTTTTTCATAAAATAAAAAAATAAATTTCAACTTCTGCTTTAAAAAAGTGTTCAAGTCTCATTAATTTTTGTCCTTCATGGAGACCAAAGAACATGCTTTTATTTATTCCAGGAGTATCCGCTCAGCCTGCCTTTCCTTCTCTCTGGGCGTTCCTAATGGGGACTGACTTTGAACCATCAGTTTCACCTTCTGTAATAATTTTCATTCCTCTCATCCCTTTTCTGTGCATCCTCACCAACAATTTTTACATTTTGTCTTTTTGATAATAGCCTTTCTAACTGGAGTGGGGTGATATCTCATTTAATGTATATTTTCCTGATGCTTAGTGATGATGAGCATTTGTGTATATATTGACCATTTTAAAATTGGGTTACTTGGCTTTTTTTTACCATTGAGCTTTTTGAGTATTTTATATATTCTGAATATTGACCCTTGTCAGAAATATAGTTTGTGAATATTTTCTCCCATTCTGTAGGTTGTCCCTTCACTCTGTTGTTTGTTTCCTCTGCTCTGCAGAAATGTTTTAGTTTGATGTAATGCATTTATCTATCCTTACTTTAGGTGTCTGTGCTTTGGAGTCATATTCAAAAAATCCTGCCCAGTTCAATATTATGAATTATGTACTCTTTGTCTTCTTCTAGTAGTTTCATAGTTCGGGTCATATATTTAAGTTTTGAATCTATTTTGAATTGATTTTTGTATATGATGTGAGAGAGGAGTCTAGTTTCAGTTCTCTGCATGTGGATATCCAATTGTCCTGGGACCATGTAGAGAAGAGACTGTCCTTTCCCTAGTTCATGTTCTTGGTCATTTTGTTGAAGATCAGCAGGCTATATGATTTATTCATTCTCTCTTCTGCTCCATTGGTCTATGTGTCTGTTTTTATGCCAGTACCAATGCTGTTTCTGTTTTACTGTAGATTCAGTATATTTTGAAGTCAAGGAAGAGTCCTAGGTTGACTACAGTTAACAATAACATTGTATATATCAAAATAGCTAGAAGAGAGGATTTGGAATGTTTTTACCACAAGGAAATGACAAATGTTTGAAGTGAGGAATATACTAATTACCATGATTTGATCATTAATGCAATGTATACATATATCAAAACAGCACTTTGTACCCCATAAATATGTGCAATGATTATGTGTTCATGGAAAAAGAAGCTTCCCCGTTGACTCACCTTGCCGATCTCGAAGCTGGCATGTAGTAAGACAGATGGCCACTTTGACTATGACCATATTCCTATTTTTTAGTAAAAGACATTGCATAGTCTCCATCTGCTGCAGGTACACATTTGTCATCCAATTTTGGTGTGGTTTCTAAAATCACCTTAGTCTTTTGAACCATGATAGAGAAGGGCAGGTATCAGAAGGTGGTAAGTTTGTGTTCAGCTATTTCCTAGAGGGAAACTCTGACCTGAATTTCCTGTACTTTGTCCTTCCATTTTCATTATGTAAGAGACAACAAGGACAGAAAGGAACTGCACAGTATCAGACCAAACATTAAGCTGTCAAGGTGATTTTCTTGGCATTCTAAAACCACCTGAAGTTTTTCTGGTACTGGGAAATAATTCTGTGTAATAATATGTACGCTGTAGACATTTTTGTTTTGTTTTGTTGGAATAGTGGTTAGCAAATTCCAGACATCTCTTTGGAGTTTCTAGGAATTCTGGATTCAAGATGAAAGAATAATTTTTAAAACAATTTTGTAATTTCGATTTTATTAATTACAGTGTTCCAGTACAGGCGTTATGACAAATGGAAACACTCTGGATCCAGGTTTAGGTCCGAATCCTGGTTCTGCCACTTAGCAACCCTGTAAACTGGGCCAGACTATTTCGTTCCTGAAACCTCAGTTTCTCCCATCTGTAAAGTGAGGAAACAAATGTATACCTTTCAGAATTGTTATGAGAAATATTCATGTGTACAAATTTAGTCCAGAGAAGATCTTTGAAAATTGGGAAATATTTAAAACAATAATAGAAAAAGTTGCTCTCACATAGGTTAAATTCACACTGTGAAGCAGACCATAAGGAAAAAGATTAATGCATTGACAGGACTGTAGAAAATAATGCTAATAACTGTCCTTTATTGAGTTCTTACTGGGTAGTAGGTATTTTACACACGGGTCACTTTAATCTTCAAAACTATCTTAAGAGATGGTTTATGTGATCCTAAGCAATGAGATAATTTGAATTTAAAAATTTAAATGTAATTTACTTTGTCATTGTACTGCCATAGCTAGTTGGATTTTTCTAAAAATAAATTAGACTAGTTCAACCCTCCTAATAAATTTTAGATACTTGTTAAATATCTAAAAAGTAGCTAAGTATCAAGTATCTAAAGATTCTTGTCAAGTAGAAAAAAACTACAGGAAAAACAGAGTTGTAAATAGAATCTCAATGTTCTTTTATTTGTTTTACAAGCCAGAGTATCGTTTGAAAAGATAACTCCGACCTACCTTCCAAGGTCCTAGTACTGTGAACAATATGGGTTGAATAGTTATTCAGGCCAAGTTCTATGAGGAAGCCAGAAGTGATTTTCATTTGTTCATTATCAAGCACAGCGGCTTGAAGGAGGTACTTTATACTGTAGGCACTTAATAATACTTGCTGAATGAATTCTTCTGAATAAATGAGTCCTTAATATGGAAAAATGCCCCTTTAAGCATCCTTAGACTAATTTTCCCATTGATGATTTTAAAGTTTGCAGGAGCATAAGTACTTGAAGATTAAAATGGCTTTTAAGGCTACTCTGAATTCTTCTAAATGAACATTAATTTTGTCATCATTTTCACATTTAAAATATTTTAAAGGTGAGATAATGTCTTCATAAATTTTTTATATATTCCTATATGAAATGCTATAATTTATAAAACTAGCAATATCACAAATAACCAAAGAAAGAGATAAATTTGCACCATTGCAGTAAACTTAAATTTTCAATATTATCATTTTCATGTTTTCTGGACAGTAGAAAGAGTAAAACAAAAAAGATAATAAAGATACCTGATATAATGCAATGTTTATAATGTCCTAAACCCTGCAAGTTGCTGTGGACACGTTATAGTTCTTAATCTTCACAATAATCCTGCCAGGTCATTACTGTTTTTCTTCCCATTTTGAAAGTGAGGAAGCTGAGACATGAAGTTCAAGACACTTGCCAAAGATCACATAGCCAACTAATGGCAGAAACAAAACAGGAGCACATGTATCTTTGACTCCACATCCCACAATTGTGCTCATCTGTTGTGCAAAGTACTGAACCTGAAGTTGATGTACCGAGTGCCTGCAGGACTGGCCCCTTGAGTGTGCAGAGATGAGGTCAATATGTTGATCTCAAATAGTAAAATAATAACTAGTTCTCTCTGAAGTATCCAACATTATTTGTTTAGGAAAAAGAAATATTCACATGCCTTCTCAAGAGAATCAGATGAAAGAATGACTAGGCTAAAAACACATAGATGTGTTCAAAACACCAAAGCTAATTTGAAATTAAAATGGACTCTTTTAAAAAAATGAGTTACTACAAAGTCAAGCTGAATACTGTGGAGCTTCATAGACTGTGAAATCTGTTTCCTGATTTAACATTATTGCTCAGTGTAAGAAATGTTCCCAAAATACAACTCTTTGGTTATTCTCTCCTGTATGACTAGACCAAACTATGGAGCAGACTTAGTTTGGAACTTGTAATAGTACTTGAAAAATGTTCAGAAAGCATCATTCTTCTAAGTTAACTAATGCAAAATTCCAACTCCATTTTTGTCATTCTAAATGAATCTTTATGTAAAAACAAGGACAGTTAAATGCAAGAAGGTTTTTATAAAACATTATTTGGAGATTTTCATTGTACCAATACAAACATTAAAATCAAAAGGACTACACAGTAATGATATAGGGATGCCCTTCCCACCCAACTGCATTTATAATATCTTCCTTGATATTACATTACTGTCTATACTATAATATAGTTCAAATTTTAAAAAATGTAATAATGAGGAGAAGAAATTCTACTTCTTGGCAAAATGAGAAACATTAAGGCAGTTTTAAAGAATCTAAGTATACTTATCCATGGGTTATTTCCAAGAACCCCTGTGAATAGGTAGTATTGAACCCAATATACAGTGGTCCCTCAGTATCTATGAGAGATTGGTTCTAGGACCTCTGTGGATATCAAAATCACATGGGATGCTCAAGTGCCTTATACAAAACGGTGCAGTATTTGCACCTAAACTATACATATTCTTATGTATCTCAAATTATCACTAGATTACTTATACAACTTAATACAATGTAATTGCTATGTAAACATTTATTGTGTTGCATTGTTTGGGGGTAAGGATGAGTACAAAGTCTACATATGCTCAATACAGAAGCACTTAAAATATTTTCAATTTGCAGTAAGTTTGTCACCAAATGGGGTGTAAGGAAGTCTCCAAGAAGAACAAGGGGGCCTCAATAGGGCCTTGGCATGTTCCTAATGTACACTGAAGAAAGGAATTGCAGGACACATTAAAAGAGGCACAAGCAGATATGTTTATTCAAGAAAGCAAACAATACAATTAACAATTCAAGGGAGAGTGAGTGCAGGCACTTGAAATGAGATGTGCTTTTTGGGTCTCAGACTTCTTTTAAAGGAGACTACAAAAAGTGAGCATGAGAAGTGACACATGGGTGGCACCAGCTCCGCAAGCTTGATTATTTTCACAGTGGAGCACAGAGCAGGTCACAGTGGGCAGGTTCTTTTCAGAATCTTTAGGTTAATATTATCTAGTTAATAGCACTCAAACTGTACTCATATCATGGGTTTTTAACACTCTCTTTCTCTAGGCTCATTTTAATTCATCTAAAAATATGTTCTGCAAACTAACAAAGTGTATAGACATGAAATGATTGTCCTACATTACTCTAAGATTTATTGGACCTTTTAAGATTTTGTGACTGTAGGAAAAACCTGCCCAGGGAATAAAGGAAAGGGTATTTATGGAATTTTTAGATTTAAACTAGCAATCCCTTCTTTCCTTCCCTGTTTGTCTCCTTTGTATCCTTATTTCTTTTAACCTACCTGGGGTTAAATCTGCAGATGTGGAATCATGGCTATGGAAAGCCAGCTGAATAAGCTCTAGAGTTGATCTGATAACCAAGACAGTTACTAAGTGACTAATGGGCAGGCAGGGTGTACAGTGTGGATATACTGGACAAAGGAGAGGGTCCATGGAGTGGAATGGGACACGATTTCATCACACTATTCAGAACATGTAATTTAGAACTTACAAATTGTTTATTTCTGGAATTTACCATTTAATATTTCTGGACTGTGTGCAACTACAGGTAACTGAAACTTTGGAAAGTGAAACTGCAGATAAGACCACAAAGATCTGCTTCACTAAAAATGGCATTGGAGATCCTTCAGGAAAATACTGTTGTGTGGACACTCACCAATAAGGCCTGAAGAATGTTGGAAGCACTGGACTAAAATTAATTGCTGGGAATGGGGATGCTGTAGAGTCAGAGTCATTAATTTCTCTGCCTTCTGATGAGGCTCAAGAATAGCTGATAGAAGGCACTGTGTTCAAATGCTGTTCATGAATGGCTGTGTGACTTTTTCCCATGCTGTAACAATGTTAAGGATAGCATTTAAAATGTAAAAACCTTTCCAAAACTCTCAAAGAATTCAACCAGATTCACTTGCTTCAACACCTGTGCAAATGGTTGGCAAAAAAGTGGGCTTTGAACACAGCTATTGAACTTTGGTCCTTTGATTGAAGGTATAGTTGTGCTCAGCATGTTGCAGACAAGCCGTGGATGCCCTGGACCATTGTCTAAGATTAGAAGAGTCTTGGATGGGATGTTGTTTTGTACAAATATCTTATTTGTGGAGAAAAGAGTTCAAAAAGCAGTCTTCTGATAATATTGTTGTCATCTAGGCTTTCTTGTTATTGATATCCTGCATGCTTATGCACATTCTTGAATGATGTAGTGCTCTTTGAGTAATAGATGGAAGGTTCTAATCCAGTCTTGCAATGTTTTCACCCAAAAGTGTTACCTGGTCCCTCAATGCTTTGAATCTTGGCTCTGTCTTGGGATCTTGATGAATGTATGATGATCTGGCATATGCTTTGGGAACAAGCTTATTTTATTGACATTAAATATTTATTCTGACAAATATTTCTCATCCACAATTATCCTATGCAGTTCTTCTTAAAAGCTTGGGCATCTTTAGTATTGGAACTTGCCAATCACCACTAATGTTCTTCACATTATAAAAATTATGATGCCTTTTGAAGTGATGGACCCATCTATGACTTTCTATAAACATTTGCATATATATTTGGTCATCAGCCCACTATTGTAGGGCATTGAAAAGACTTCTAGCATTGGCCTGGGTCATCAGTGAACTAAGAGGTATGCCCTTCTGTATCTAGGCTCCCATCTATTTGACAAATACTTTTTTCATATCATCATTTTGCCCAGCTTTTTTTCTTTGTGATGGCAGCAGATTTAACATGCTGGTGATTTCACTAAGCCATGGATTCCCTTATCTTTTAAGATGGTCAAGATCGACCCTTAACAAAAGTCCTAGCTGTTATTGGCTTATCATTTTTATTTTGGGCAATTATCTTAAGTTTTTTTTTTTTTTTTTTTTTTTTTTTTTTTTTTAAGAAAATAGGTTTATTTAGTTCACAGTTCTGGAGGCTGAAAGTCCAAATGGCAATGCTGTAGGATTCTGGCCCCAGGTTAGATTGCAGATGGTGGAGATGTAGAAGAAAGATTGTATATCAAGCCAGGAAGCAATGAGAGAATGGAAACAGCCAGGTTTGCTCTTTTACCACAGTCTTCCTGCAGGAACTACGAAGGGATCACATAAGAACTACCTCACATGCCCAGTGACTTGAGAATCTCACACTAGGCACCACAACTTGATAATTCTAATATATCCCAATAGCAGCACTCTGGAGACCAATCTTCCGTAAAATGAACTCTTGAAGGACACTCAAAGCATATCCAGACCAGAGCAAATGCTGATGTTCTACAAAGTTCTGAATATTTGGACAGAAACAAGATGGAGTCCTAGCTCTTAGCCTATAGCCTAGCAGAAAAAACAGATAGTAGACAATTAATTATTCAACCATTTGCTTCATAATTACAACAAAGGCTTTCAGGATAATACAGCGTGTATGGAGGACACTTTTCTGTAAAGAAGAAGAAGGAAAGAAAGAGTTCCATGTGGAAATAATGACTAAGCAGAGTTCTTAAGCATAAGAAAGACTTGGTCAGACAAAAATTGGACAGACGATGCTTTCAAGAGGAGGGTCGAGGGTGGGGACAGATCCTGAAATAAGAAGATTACGGGGCATTCATAAGGGTTCAAATGGCTTGTGCTCCTAGGGTACATAAGATGGGGTCAGGAGAAGAGACCTGTTTGGTGAGCAGTTGCCTTCTTTTTCAGCAGAAGCAGGAAACACAGGTGTATGTTTTGTAGACATGATGGAATGTAAAAACAAAAACATAACTTTCAAAAAAACTGTGCTAGGCACACAGTTGAACTGTGCTAGGCACACAGTTCAATGTAGCACATTGGTTGTTTACCATTTTGATCATGTGGCCTGATGGGAGCTGTGGTTGCTGCCACTGGCTATCATCATAAGATAGCACTCACATTGTTAGCTCAGGAAAAGATCAAAATCAAAATTTAAAGTATAGTTTCTACTGAATACATGTAGCTGTCACTTGGTTGTAGAGTCAACAAAACATTAAGTTGAACTGTAGTAAGTGGGGTACTAACTGTATGTTCAATTAGCAGAATCTAATTGCCTTTTATTCTGCAATTAGCAGAATCTAATGTGCCTTTATTAACAAAGGCACAATTGTCTCTGTGCCTTTGTTAAAAAAAATAATATGAAGAGTCAATAATCTTATGTGTTTTCTATAGTAATACTAAAGAAAATCAAAACCAAGTAGAATAGCTAAAAGAATGTACAGGATTTTAGTAACTATTCTGTCAAAAATGGCACCTATGTTTATTTGGCTATCTGATCCTCAGACAGAACTAAATGGATTTACAAACCTTCCAAAATAAGCACAAACCAAAAAATTACAAAAACAAAAAACAAAAAACCCTCAGGCTTAGCAAAAACATGAGACTTCCAGGCTGATAGATAGTTGTTTTGGAAATTTATGTTTCTAAAACTGGGAGGGGGTGCAAAATGCAAACGCCATTTCAGCCATAGCTAATTAAAAACATTTGGTGAATGAGCTGATTTTGGCAAAAAGAAATGAGCTGTGATACTTGCAAATGACTGGCGTAGATCTCAGACCTCCAAGGAGCCAAATGCATCCTGTTTGTGGCCATTTTGCTGTAGCCAGACAACTGTTTGAAGGATGGAAGTGTTCAAAAGCTTACTTTGAGACAAGTAGGTTGTCAGACTTTTAGGGTCATAGTGATCTCTGAGAAGCAAACAAAAACCAAGCTACCCACTAACAAAAAAATGTGGTGCGCAGAAGGTGTTACTCTGTAACTATTTTTTTTTTCTCAATTTCAGTGACCTGATTAGGTGTAACTAGTTATTAAAAAAAAATTCAACTAATTTTACTGAAATGAGATCATTGTGCTGGCAAAGTGCAGGGGAAGGAACAGGATCCTGGAACCAGGAGATTGTTAAAGAAAGGTTTACCTAATAGTCACAAGAATGTTAGGTCAGGTGTGAAGGTTAAAAGCAAATGGCTACTTTTCCAAAGGGCCTAAAAGAATTTAAGATAATTTTAGTTCTTGACCTGCAACATTCCAACTCTTCACAATCATGATGTTCCACTCAGCGAGGCCCAACAAGACAGGATCTTTAATAGCAAGTATTCAGCTTTGGAGCGGTCTCTCAAGTTTACATAAAAATTGCAAGATGACATAAAAAATATTTTCCCTGTGATTTTTTGAAAGCAAGTAGCCTTCATGATGTTCCATCACCCCTGGAGACCTCAGTGTATATTTCCTACTAATGAGGACGTTCTCCAATGAACCACCATAAAACCATCACAAACAGGAAATAAACATTGATACATTACTACCGTCTAATTCTCAGACACCATTTTTCATGAATTATCTGGAAAATGACCTTTATAACAAAAAGATCCATGTCAAAACTACATGTTGCCAGGTGCCATGGTGCATGCCTGTAATCCTAGAGGCTCAGGAATCTGAGGCAGGAGGATTGTGAGTTTGAGGCCAGCTTCAGCAATTTAGTGAGGCCCTGAGCAACTTAGTGAAACCCTGACTCAAAATAAAAAATAAATCAGGCTAGGTATGTGGCTCAGTGGTTAAGCACCCCTCGGTTCAATCCCTGGTATGAAAACAAAACAGAACCAAACATGCCGTGTTCAGTTGTCATGTGCGACTTTTTAGTATTTTCTCTTTCCTTGGCTTTCATGACCATGAAGATTATAGGGCAGTCATTTTGCAGGACATGCTCAATGTGTGTTTTTCTTATGTTTATGTTTTCTGTTGATTAGGTTCAGTTTATTTGTCTTTGACAGAAACATCACAGTAGTGGTACAGGGTTGTTCTTCTTCCATACCATCATGATTTTTATCATTACTGATGATGATCTCTTTGATCATTGATAAAGGAGATGTCTGCCAGCTTCTCTTTGCAGTCAATTACTCTTCATAATTAATATTTTGTGAAGAGGTAATTCGAATTTGGTAAGACATTTCAGTCCTCATCAAACTTCTTATGTATTTATTTATGTCAGTATGAACTCACATATTACTATTCTATTAAAAATAGATTATTGGGCTGGGGATATAGCTCAGTTGGTAGAGTGCTTGCCAGTTAAGCACAAGGCCCTGGGTTCAATCCCCAGCACTGTAAAAAAAAAAAAAAAAAAAAAAAAAAAAGATTATTGTCCACTTCTATAATTGTTTATTTTGAAGATCAAATATCCCTTCTCATATCCCTTCTCATTCGATTGATGTAGGAACTCTCCTTCTGGCTACTTCTATGTCCTTTTGACACACTCCTTGGTTCTTTGAGCATTTCCTTACTTTTTGGCATAACAAGAGGTTCCAGGTTCATTTTGTCCATTTCTACAAGGAAACTTGGTTGTTTTTATGAGAAAAAAGTATTTAGAAACCAAAATCATGGTGATAGGTGAGCACATTGCTATGTGGTGTTGCAGCTCAGAAGCCCTCGGAGTAGATGTGGCTGCATATGTTTGTAGGTATTCAAACATTTATTTACATCAGTATTTTTCTATATCTGTCTATTTGTTGAACCCATGAGTTCAAAGAGAAATCTCCAATTCCAATTCAACACCACAGGGGTCTTTCTAGTTTTTCTCTTTCTATATTTACAAATTTCTCTTTCCATCGTTCTGTTTCCCAGTGAGAACAGTGAGAAATCTAGTTCCCAATATCCTCAATATATTTACTTATTTTCTCAACTTCCTGTATATAACAAATCCCTGCAGCTGACTAACACCCCTTCCATTGAGGATTCTAGACTTATATTTTTAGGCTTTAGTGAGTGGATGCCCTTCTCCTCCTCCTGCTTGGGCTCTGAGGCCCCATGCTCGGTTGTACACACCTCATTCCATTTGCCTCTGCCATACTGCACTTGGTCATCTACTGTTGTATGATTCGTCCCCTCCGAAACTCATGTTGAACTCTTATTGCCATTGTGGCAGTATTGATATATGGGGTCTCTAAAGAGGTGATTAGGTCATTAAGAGGAAGTAATGCCATTTCCATGAGAATGGGTTGGTTCTCAGCAGAGTGAGTTGTTATGGAAGTGAGTTGCCCCTTGTATTTTGCTTCTCCCGTAGGTGCTGCTCGCCCTTACTCCATGGTATGACCCAGTATGAGGGCTTTACCAGATGCAGCTGCCTGATCTAGGACTTGAGCCAAATGAACTTTCCTTTACAAATTACTCAGGATTTTGTTATGGCAACAGAGAATGTGCTAAGATGCCATGGCCCTACTTGGGTACCCTTCTCACTCTGCCCAGGCTTTGGTAACCTACCCCAGACAGACTCTTTACCTATCCAGGGCTCCATCACCCCTCACTGGGCTGCCACTATCACTGCCTCATTCTTCCTGGACTCCAGCATCCCCTCTGGGATTCTCCTTCCCCAAGAGCCCCTGCACATACCTTGCTCAGCCCTACCTAAAAGCTTTTGAGATGAATTTTCAGGAAGGAAAGGGAAAAGAAGAAAAGGAGAAGAGTGAGAAGAAAAGTAGGTTTGTTTTCAAAGTTCAGGTCTGAGAAACCTGTGGGCATCTATCTCTGGACCACTCTTACTAGATGGGAGAATGTGTATGTGTGTGTGTGTAAAACAAGAATATGGGGAATTTAACTGAATTAGTTGTCAGGATTATGGACCAGGAACAAGGATCAGTGGACAATTGCACCCAAGTTAAGAAGAATTGTAGCCAGTATTTAGTATGTCTTATTTGTTAGTCATCGAGTTACATTACCTAGCAATTTTCTTTATAGCTGGGCATTATTCTACCCATTTAACAAAGCAGGAAACTGAGGTTTGTAGAAATTCTCCAACTTGCTCATAATCAACAGGAAGGGTTTAAGCTGGGGTGCCAATCCAGGTCTGACTGATTTGCATAACAATTCTTTTACTGCACATGATGATTATTACTAATTAAGAAGGAGAAAGATAATTTGAAAATTTTTTATTTCTTGGATTCGTGTACAAGGGTTTCTGAATTTCTTACTTTTTTCAACAAAGCAACCAAGTCATTCTGGTAAAATTAGGTTTAGGAGTTGCAAGAAGGCTTCCTGTTCGTACTTTATCTCTTCTGTTTTGGGAAACAAGAACCTGAGGAGGGTTCAGACAGTTACATATCAATTGTAAGCAAAGAATGACCCAGAAAGAAAGCAGGGACGAGTGGGGCCCATCAATAAAGTTGTATTTACATTGAATGAAAGTGGTAGAAAGAAAGAGCTAATAAATGTTTTCATGGTTATCTTGTTGTGTATGGCCTCCCTTTTAATTTCTGTAGGGCGGGAGACAAGTGAAATGATGACAATTTCAAGCAGTATTTATGTCTGCAGCTAAGTCATGGCTTCAGAGACACTGAGAACCTGCCATGTTCCCTCTACTTTGCACTGAAGCTGAGTGTGAAATTATTGTGGTCACCTGTATGTCACATAATATTGCAGACTTCCTGATCTACCACAAGTGTCAAAGTTGAGAAAACACCCTTCCATTTCCAGGATCTTGCTATGTTTGGTGTTGGCAACTGTTGTTTTAATCATTCAATTGGTATGCGTTAATCCTTCTATAATAAATAGAATATAGATTTGGTTTTATATTTCTCTCATATAAATAACAGTAAACAAGCACATCTCCATCCAAATTATAAAATGAATTCTCCCTGAGAGTCCAGCCAACAAAACTGATGGAACTTCATCTATAAGGTCTTATAGATGTTTGGAGCTGAGAGCCATATGAATGTAGTTCTAGGGGAGGGGACAAAGTCGGGTGGTGTGTTCTCAGGTCCCTTTCTATCTGCTGTGCTCATTCAAGCCATCCTTTCTACATGATGCTGTGGTGTTGCTTGGTATTTGCATTATCTTTTTATATGAAGCACTCATTGCTTTCAACACTACTCATATATTTTCACTGTGTCATAGTTGTTGGGCAAGACATAGAACTGCACATGAGGAGACGGAGGACTTGGGCTATTCTACATGGAGTGATTTGGGGAACTGAGCAGCTAATTGATCTCATCAAATTCAGAGAGAATATTAATGTAATCATCTAGAAAAACAAGCTAGGGTTATTTATTCGGAGAACTATTTTTCAGTAAATTATAAGGTTCTAATGTGTTTATTGATTTTTGTCAGAGAACGGAACTCTGTTATGAAGATAATTTAAATTTTATGATTGGACTTCAAATTAGTAAGGAATTGTTGGACTATTTAGCATTCAATGTACAAACAAGTTATTAAACTGCTTGAATAAAATAGTGTAGCCATACATTGTAAAGAGGTGTTAATATGGTAATTACCATATGTTTTAGAGGAGTGTTATGTAAAGTCATCTTTTTTTTTTTTAAAGGGTTATGTTCACATCCTGCTGTGTAGCAAATTAATTTGTACCTTAGACAAAGGGGAAGAATTTAAAGAAAGAGGTAGAAAGGATTTTTAGATTATTAAAAGTGTTCTACCAGTTTCTGGCAGAAAATTACCAGTTCCTTGGCCAGGGATAATTCCTTTGTTTCCTCTCTGGGCATTTTCTTTAGTTTCTAACTAATCAAACTGTTGTATATATTTCTGTCTTTGCCTTAAATAAAAGGGAATGTAGACAGTTGTCCCTTCTTCTTAATGCTTTCAGCAAAATGGTTAATGGTTAATAAAAGCATCATTGCAAGGGGGAGAAGAAAAGTTAGATTAGAGAGAGCCGAATCTGCCCTCCTCCTCCCCACTTCATGAGAAATTGCTTTTGAAATGTAGGCTCTTCTCTCCTGATGAGACACAAAAGAAAGGGATCTGCTGGGATGGGAGGTACTGTGGTCCATTGCCTTTAGTCTTTACAGGTAAGCCTTGCTGGGATGACTTGTGAAAGGGCACGAAGAGCTACCTTCAGGCAGTAGAGATTTGGGGATCTGCACTTCACCACTTATTTCTTGGTCACAGAGAGCTAGTTGTAAACAGGATGATCACGAGAAGTACTTTGTTTAGTAACTAAGCAGATATACACACATTTTATTCTTGTTATGTGTTCAAGGGACTTAGTGCACTTGTGCACTGTAGGGGGTAAGAATTATGAGTGTTTATTATGTGTCAGGAACTACGGTAGATGGTTTACTTATTTCCTCAGTTCTACAATGCCTATTAAATTATTACAGTGTTACTTATTGAATTATTACAGGATTGTTGTGAGGATTAAATGGGATAAAACAGTATCAGGTACATTAAATTCTCACAATGATCCTATAAGTATCAGCAAGGTTAAAGCGACCCAGGCAATGTCACCACAGCTAGTAATTAGCTAGATAGGACCGACCCCACAGCTCTTACTCCTGCGGCCACTGAGCGTCTGTAAAAGACTGTTCTGGTAGATAATTATCTACCCTGCGTGTATAGGAGAGATCTTGGGCCAGAAATTCCAAGCAAAAGTGTATTATTGGACTGGGGATATAGCTCAGTTGGTAGAGTGCTTGCCTTGCATGCACAGGCCCTGGGTTCAATCCCCAGCACCACACACACACAAAAAAAAAAAGCAAAAAAAAAAGCGTATTATTGTGAAAATCTCTTCTGAGAATAGTTTATTATTACTGGGAGGAGTGCATTTCTGCACCAGTTCTACTCTTCAGGTACAATGCTTTCAAATTGCTTTATTTCCTCTTTGTGAGCTACATACTGTGGCATTTGTTTCTCACCGACAAGGTATTTCCAAATCCATATGTTAAGACTAAATTTGAGGAAACTTGATACCCCAAATCTTGTGCAAGGAAAGAATGTGACTCTTTTTAAAAATTTTATGATCTTGTGTTAATTTAATTTCTCATAGACTTTATATATGGAATCCTTTAAATGGACTCTTTTATACACTGGCAAAAATGTGTGTGAATTTAATACTTGTAAAGATGTCCGGTCAGTGACTTTTTAAACCCAGTATTTATTTATAGTATTTTTGGATGTAGAAATGTGCATAAATAGAAGGCAAAATTGGAAAAGAGTTTAAAATGAAAATACTTAAGCAAAGGGATAGGTTTAAAGAGTTGAACTCTAGTAAGATTGGAATAGAGAAAAATTTCACCAGAACATAATATTATAGGGATAATATGTCAACACAAGGATAGAAATGATGGCATTGAAATAAATCTTCAAAAAAATCTAAAAAATTTTTTAATATTGTTGATATTTATAATACAAAGAAACAGTTATCCTTTTCCAATTATCAGATACTCTGCATAATAGTTATTCAGAAGAAAAGATGAAAAGTACTTTATTGTGATGTCAAGTGCTAAATTTTAAAGACTAATTTTTAAGATATGTATGAGAGAGTGAGAGAGAAACAGAGAGAAGGGGTTCTTGGAGGAGAGAATTGAAAGGATGCAAAAAATATTTCAATTAACTCCCTTGATTACATCTTGTTTTAGAGAACTAACCATAAAACAATTGCTTTTTGTCAAGTTTGCCCAGTGCCCTTTGTTTTTAGCGCTGTCAGTGGGAATATGGTGCTGCATGATTGGTTCTATAGTTAATTACTGTTTGCCTTTGCCTCTGCATAGCAGACTCTGCCAAAGTTGCCACCTTTCTTAGGAGCTTAAATTATGTGCACTAAATTCCTACAGTAAATATACACAATTTTTTTCACTAATATTGTAGAATAGAAGGAAATAAAAAGACAACAAAAAGGAAGAGTATTAATGATTCAGCAAGAAAACCTTTCCCATTTTCTATCTTCGTATTCCTAGGAAAAAATGGCGCTTCCTTATATTTGCATAAAAACAAAACAAAGTGTCTTTTTTGGGGGGGCGGGTTACCAGGGATTAAATACAGAGGTGCTTAATCACTGAGCCACATTCCCAGCCATTTTAGTTTTTTATTTTGATACAGGATCTTGCTAAGTTGCTTGACCCTTGCTAAGTTGCTGAGGCTGGCTTTGAATGTGTGATCCTTCTGCCTCAGCCTCTCAAGCTGCTGGGATTATAGGCATGTGCCACTGTGCCCAACTAAATCTTTTTTATTTTAATTACTGTTGGGGCATAATGGTAGGAATTAAGAAGCTTTAAATGAATTCATGGAAAAAATGCTTATTTCTAGGAAAGAAGTTTTAAAAATTACTAAAATACTTTAAACACTTTGTAAAGTGCCTATGTGGACATCAAATAGTTCTTACAAAACAACTTTTTGTGTATAAAAAATTAGAAACATATGAATTAAATTTCACTTAAAATACACATGACTTAAAAAACTAAATGTAAAAAAGTACTTGGCAAAACATATTTGGAGTTTGGGAAAACACAAAATATGTTTTGGGTTTGGTAGAACCACAGATTATTTGAAGAGTATCTTGAAATAGTCACCAAACCCAAAGTGTTCCTGAGTTAGCCCATTCCATACAAGATTTTTATTGTGATGATGTCTGATGATTGATCATTTATTTTCTCTTACTAAAGAAAAAAATGCACTTATGACAATTCAAGGAAGATCAACTTCTTTTTTCCAGTGAATTCCCATAATTTGAAAACCCAATAACTTAATAGGCATGTTGTTTGCTTGTTTTAAAAAATCTGCAGCAGTAATATTATTACAGTGAGTTATAAAATCAGAAAATGGCCTCTGTCCATTCATTGCTCATGTGGTTGTTTGTCTCCTCCTCCTCTTATTCTTCCTAATTCTTTTTTTTTTGGATTTAATTGTTTTTCTTGAGTACATCTCAATAATAGTCTCTTGATTGCATGTTGGGAATTGCATAGTAGGCAAATGTCAAGCAAAGTTCCTTTCATTTTTTGCAAATTTGTTCCTCCTACTTAATCCTCAGCCTCTCTTTAGGTATCCAGTGCTCTGCAGTTGCCCCTACTCTTTACAGTCCTAACCACAAGATCTACTTATATCCACCACTGTGGAGTCCCAAGGACAATCTCTCATCAAAGTTTACTTTGTGTATATCCAGTCTGACACTGGAGAGATGAATGTCAGAAATGTCTTGAATTATTTAATTATAGTTGCACATGTTACTTTGTTGGAGAAGAACGGCATTGGATTTTAGTTGAAGAGTTTCTAGAAGATTTCTCTTCTGAATTCCATTCAATCAGGTTAAAGTAGAAAGAGGATGCAGTGATATCTCAATGGTGACCAAAGTTTAGATAGAACTGTAGTTAGATCTAAAAGCATGTGTAGTTAGATCTAGAAGTAGTTAATGAGAAACATAAGATCTCATCAATGCAAACTCATCTGGAGTAGTTGATGAGAAGCACAGTGACTACTCTAGATGAGCTTATGCCATGCTTCTCTCCTGTAGGCAGACTGTTTCTACTTTTTTGGTCTTTATGAAAGAACATGGCTACATCTACTTTCTAAATTTCCCTGTTACAAGTTCAGTCACCAGAAGAGAAACAAAATTTCTGTTTTGTTCAAAATTCTAAATTTTAGAGGTGGCACTGTTACTGGTCTAGTTTGGTTAAGGTATTCGCTTTTGGACTAATCAATTGTAACCAGGGAATGGTAGCCATACTGTATACTCATGATTATTGGTAACCATTCTTTTAGCCATTTGAATAGGGCTCTTGTGGCTATGAGGAGGGATGTTGTTCAAATGAACAGGGGTTGAAGGATAACCCAATAGATGTACACCTATAAAAGTTGTTAATATTTAGGTTTTGACTTTCTTGTTAAACAAAATTTGGCTATTCCTTATTTACATTTTATTACATTGAAAGAACAGATTTCTGATGCAGATTTTATTAGACATTGCAGCAGGTTAGTAGAAGATAGGTAAAGAGGAAAGTAGATGTATGTTGTTGCTTTTCCTATCATAATGTGCTTTATTACACAGTCTACATAATTTTTTTGATAAAATTTTGTGTGGTTTTTAATTTTCCTCCATGGAATGTTCTGATACTCTCATTGAAGGAAGGCCATTCATTATTCATTCAGTCTCTTGAATAAACAGTTATTGAATGCCCAGACAGTATATTAGGTAAGGACAGAGAGATGCTTAAGTTGGTCTTTGCCCTGATGGAGCCAATGTTCATTCAGGAAGACTAATGTTTAAAATATTATACTAATGTAAAATAAGCAACTATGTCTAACATAAGGTGGCCCAAAGAATGGAAAAACGTGCTGATTTGCTGTGGATTCAGGGAAGCCACCAAGAATGAAAAAGAATTCTGATAGGGAGCGAGGAATGAGGAATAAGAGAGTAGGGGTCAGGGGGCACTTTTGGCAAAAAAATATGATCCTAGGCATGGATTTATGAGATGACAGCCTGTGAAGAAACTCTAGAGGAGTGCCTAAGTCTGAAGAGGTGGAAGTGGTTTGTTACTGTTCTCTTTCTCTTTCTCCTCCTCTCTTGGCTAGATGAGCATTATTCCCTCTATACCTTTACAGGCTGACTTTATCTGGAACCTTCAATGTTGTTCAGCAATGACATCCTATTTTTCTAGTGTAGTATTCTTTCATTCTCCTAGACGATGATTTCATTATTTTTCTCCCTCCAAACTTTCAACATCTTGCCCTTCAGCTTTCTCCATTATTAATAGAAGTATTCTGCAGAGAATTTCCCCAAGCTCCTATTTCTTCTACCCACCCATGTGCAATTGTGTGCACAGCCCATTTTCCCTGTTCCTAAGGATATACATCCATGCTTCTTAGTGTGATCTCTCCTCTGAATATAAGTTTGCATCTCTCCGCCTTCTTTGAGCATCACTGAAGCAATTTTCCTTTCTCTCTTTACTGAATAAAATTCTAATAGCATGAAGATGGGCTTTTTATTTTCTCTTCCACTTAAAAATGCCTATCTCTTAAATCCACTTCTGTTGCTATCTCCATATTTCATCGTTCTCTTTTCAAAGAAGACAACTTGAAATAATTTCCTATGCTTCTGAGACTTGTTCTCCTTTGTTTTTTTAATTCTCTTCTAGTCAGGATTTCATCGTATCAGTTCATTGGAACTGCTCTTGTCAAGGTTACCAGTGACCATTGTATTGCAAATTTAAGTCATTTTTATCCTCACCTTTCTTTACTTACAAATTCCATTTGACACAGTTGATTACTCTCTCATTCCCATACATTTGTTTGACTTTTCAAAGTCATGTTCACCAGTTTCCCCTTCCCTGGCCACTTTTAATTTCCTTTGTTTGGATCATCCTCAGACTCTCATCCTAACTTTGGAGTGCTCTCTGGCCCAGTCCTTGCAACTTCTTTCCAACTAGACTTACTGCCATGGTAATCTCCTCTGTCTTCAGAGATTTAATCACCTGCTGTATTCTGTTATTTAAGGTTTTCTTCCTGTGGCCACATACTTTTATTAAACAAACAAACAAACAAACAAAAACCTGGCTTGAAAACATTTTATTTGGGGCATTTGGTACATTGGTACATTTGATGTAAATATTGATATATAAGGATTAGATACCAAACTTTGGTTTGTTTTCTATTGGTCTTCCTATTCTGTGTTCCTTTCTCTTTCTCTTTTGTTCTTCTTAGGATTAAATACTTAAAAATGATTTTGTGCCTCTCTGAGTTGTCTTGTTAGTTATCCATTATTTTACAACAGTGGTAGTCATCTCTCTACTCCCAGCATCCTTTATTTGTTAAAGTCTAATATTATTACTTGTGTCATTTTCTGAATCTTAGAGCACTTTAACTCCATAGACTCACTTCCTTCCTTTTTGATACTGTTGTCAAGCAGTTTAATTCAATGATTTTTAAATCCCTTAAGAAATTATTATTTATATGGTCAATGGCCATCTTTTTTTTTTTTTTATTGAACACAAATGGAGTACAGCTATTGTTTCACTGGTTGTACACAAAGTAGAGTCACACCATCTGTGCGTTCATGCATTTACACAGGGCAATGGTATCTGTCACACACTCTGTTATTAATTTTACCCCCCACCCGCCCCCACCCCTCCCTTCCCTCTATGCTAGCTATCTTTCCTCCATTCTTGCCATCTTTCTCCCCCACATTATGCATCATCATTCATTTATCAGAGAGACCATTCGGCTTTTGGATTTATGTGATTGGCTGATCTCACTTAGCATAACAGTTTCCAACATCATCCATTTACCTACAAATGCCATAATTTTATTCTTCCTTATAGCTGAGTAATATTCCATTGTGTATATATACCACAGTTTCTTTATCCACTCATCTACTGAAGGGCATCTAGGTTGATTCCATAATCCAACTATTGTGAATTGAGCAGCTATGAACATTGATGTGGCTGCATCACTGAGGCAATCTGATTTTAAGTCCTTTGGGTATAAGCCAAGGAGTGGGATAGCAGGGTCAAATGGTGGATCCATTCCAAGTTTTCTAAGGAATCTCCACACTGCTTTCCAGAGTGGCTGTACCAATTTGCACTCCCACCAGCAATGTAAGAGTGTACCCTTTTCCCCACATTCTCGCCAACACCTGTTGTTGAATGGCCATCTTAATATTATTTATTATAATTAAAAAATTTCCAGAGTGCCTATTCTTTATTTCTTAATTATTTTTATTCTCTTATGAAATTTTCCACCTTTTCATTATTTTTTAAAAATATTTTTATTTGTAGATGGACACAAATACCTTTATTTTATTTATTTATTTGTTTGTGGTACTGAGGATTGAACCCATTGCCTCACACATGCTAGGCAAGCGATCTACCACTGAGTTACATACCCAGCCCCTCATTAAATTTTTGAACATATTAATGACAACTAATTTAAAATATGTTTTTTAACTCTAATATTTGGATCTCTCTTGAGCCTGTTCTATATTGATTTTTCTCCCTTGTTTGATGTCAGTTCTTCTCTTTTTTGCCTTTGTAAAAATTAATCTCAGGCCACTTGAACTAGTATGCTAATGGGTTTATAGTAAACACCACAGACTGGGTAGCTTAAACAACATATACTAGTTTCCCACAATTCTAGAGGACAAAAGTTTAATCTTAAGCTAGAAGTTTGAAATCATGTGGGTGTGATTTCTTGAGCCCTCTTTTCCTGGCTTGCAGATGGCTGCCTTCTTGCTGTGTTCTTACATTATCTTTCCTCCATGTGTGTGTCTTTGGTGTGTCTCTGTGTGCCTTGATCCCCTTTTCTTACAAGAACACTCATCAATACTGGATGACAAGAACCTAAATGGTCTTGTTTTAACTTAATTACCTTCCTAAAAGCACTCTTTTCAAATGTGCTCTGAGGTGCTGGGAGTTAGGTCTTCAGTGTATGAATTTTGGGGGGACACAATTCAACTGTAAGAATGCTACATACAAGGAAGAGTAGAGGTACAAGGAAGAGTAGAGGCTCTAGATAATTTCATTCATAGATAATTTATTTTTATTTTTGGGAAACAGTTGGAATGGGGCAGACCCTTTAATTTGGTTGAGGATTGAGATGATTAGTGTCTAGTCTTCAGTTTTGGTAAGGACTTCTTGTGCCCAGATTGCAAATCCCCAAAGACCACCAGGGAGCCGTCTCTGATGCAAAAGCAAGAGGGCCTTTATTGCAAGCTCCAGCCTGGACTCTGAGCATTCACTGACGCAGTAGGTACTGGCTGAGAGCCCCGAGTCTCGATTCAGCGGGATTTTTATGAGCTCCACAGTAGAGCGGGAAATTTGAACAAAGCAAGATACATGAATGGCTGATTTCTCAACATACATGGTTTGGCGTGTTTCCATTGGCTTAGGGTACCCAGGTCTTAACATATTGACACATGTGGTTTGGAATGTTAGACATTGGCTTGTCAGCTCCCGATTGGTTGTTTGCCAAAGGCCAGTCCTAATCTTGATCTATGTGGTATGCTCTTGTTCTAGTGGCCTTCCTGGAATCAGCTATCTGAGCTCCAGGAAATAGAAATCCATGTCTGGAATCTTTTATGCCCTAAATGCAGCCTGTCATGGCCGCGGTTCGGCTCCCTTTTCAGACTGATCAGTTCCACTTTACCTCTACTTCTAAAGCATATGGTTTCAGGGACCCACCTGAAAGCCTTAAGTATTTTTCAGGACCCTTTCCTTCTTCTTGGGCCCTGAATTCCATTTTGATCCCCTTGAGACCCACAGCTGCAGATTTCAAAGCAACAAATGTCTTAAGAGGAATTGTTAACTTCTGTTTTCCTTCTCTTATTTCCACTACTGGTAGCTTTTTGATAGCTTCAAGTAGAATTTTTTAAAAAACAGTAATGTCCAAGATTTCTGTTTGTTTCAGCAAGAGGGTTAGTATGAAATGAGCTAATCCACCATAAGGAAGAAGCCTAGTCAGTGTCATGAAAATTAATTCTTGGAATTCCCAGAGCACCAAACAAATGAACAAGTTCCCAATTTAACTTTTATTAAATCCTCGTGTTTTGACATATTCTTCATAAATGCATACAACATGACTTGTTGCATCTGAATCTCCAGTACTTCCACTTTCTTCTTTTCCTCTCATCCCTTGGTCCTCTTCCTCTTCCTTCACTCTTTTGGTCATCCTTCTATTTATTTATTGTTTTATTTTATTTATTTATTTTTTGACAGTCTGATAAGCTCTTTATGAACTGGGATCTCCTCAGGTTTTTTCTCCCAGTGTGCCCTCTTATAAGTATAATCCACTTATAAGAATTTGGGGAATACAAGTATGAACTCTCCAGAAAGTTAGTAGCAATAGGAAGTGTGGTTTGAACACTGCCCATGTGCCAAGTGCTAAGTGCTTTAAACAGATTATTTAATTTAGGCTTCACAATCATTATATGACATAGGGGATATTATTGGCTTTATTTTAATTTATAGTCAAGGAATATAAGGCACAAAGATGTTTAATAACTTGTTCAAAGTAACACAACATAATAGCAGAGTCTGAACTTAAATGTAAGAACTCTGTCCCAGGAGTCCTTGCTTTTAGCTCTCCTGTTATTTGCCCTATTTCATGAGCTACATTGTTTGTATTTCTGGTGTTTTGAAAGTCTGTGCTCAACATTTTTTCCAAGTTGTTGAACTTGCTTCTACACTGGGATAGTACCTTCTTGTGGACATAGACTTGTTTTCTTAAGGATAAGCTAATTTCTTCCACCTTGACATGGCTAGACTCACCTCACACTCAACTTTTTCTGTGTTACCTTTTGTTGAACTTGACTTTGAAAGTCTTTTTTTCCTTTGTTTTAGTGATTTAAATTGACCTCTTTTCACTATCATCAATTTATTATTATTATTTTGAAGTTTCTATTCATCGTTAGTCTTTTGTAAGCCCTTCTCTAATCATTTGAAATAAAAAGCAAGTTCCTATAATGCTTACAAAGTTCAGTAACATACACACAACATTCTCTATTCCAAAGTGTGCCCACCAGACTATAAGTGCCTTAAAGCAATGGTGTGTGGTCTCTCTCCAGTGCTGGGTGTCTGATATACAGTGCTTGGTGATTGAGCAAAAGAATGAGTGTTGGTGTTGGAGGTGTAACTCTATTGAATCACTACCTGGATCTTAAAATTTTCCATCCGGAAACTTGCTTTATATCTTACATAAAAATGAAATGGAATGAATGCTAAAGTGGACATGAATGCTTTTATTCTGTAAACATTCTTTGGTGGTATTTTTGATTTCTGCAAAGGGAACCTAGTAGCATTCAAAACAATAATTTATTTTCCTGGTGCTCAGAATACATAACATTAGACACACATTTGGACATATTATTAGATCCAGTATTATTATATTGGCTCAGCCTCACAATAAATTTAATTTATTGAGTTTCTGAATAACTCAGGGAGAGAGAGAGATCCCAAATTGCATGCATAACTACAATATCTTCTTGAGAAAGCCTGCTCACTACAATAAACAATCTATGTCACTACAATAAACAATCTATTTATGATAGTTACATTTGAAGACTCAAGAGTTAATTTTACCTGTCAGACAGGAAGGAGTTCATGACAATTTCATTGATTTTACTAATGATTAGCCCCCATGTTTTATAGATTAGTAATTTGATTACTAGTTCACCTGGTTTAATTGCTTCCTGCTGCTCTAGTAGTGGGTTTAATTTTCAGATAAGAAGCCTGGAGCAGTTCATGGACCATTTCTGTGTTTCTCAAGACAACATGTTGCACCAGACATAAACTTCCTTCTAAAACCTAATCAGTGATGATGACCAGATAGCTATTCTTTGGCTTTCGACACGTAAGGCTGTTGAGGTAGCAATTGTAGATAAAAAACTGATAAGAAAAGGCAGTCCATGGCATTGCACATACTGCTCTGGTTGGATGTCACAAAGCCTGTTTTGGGTCCTATGGACCTCTCCACCCCTGACTGTATTGTCTTTCATTCTGAACCATTTAAATAGTGTAGGGAGAGCCTCTTTGTTAATTTGAAGGACTAATCAAGGACCATGAAATAATCCATTGTTTTCCTGACACAGCATTGTTCTTTCTAAAAACACTCCAAATTAAGAAGATATATATATATTTTAATTTTTTCAAAAGACTGTAGAAATCTTAGACTCTAATCTCTTCATAGGTTATCTCATAATACCATCTATTGCTGATGACTCATACATTTTTATTTCTATCTGGAACTCTTCCCTGTTTTCCAAAAGTATCCAACTACCTCCCAGATGATTCATTTGGATATTTGATGGAGTGAATGGGAAGCTGGGGTGAAGATCAGTTTGATTCTGAACATAAAGATTTGAAATTTCTATTAGACATCAAGCTGAGACTGTAGAGGTAAAAGAGTGAAAAGAGCCTGGGATGGAGTCAAGATGTCTCTCCTCCAGGAGTCATTAGAGGAGAAGCCAATGGAAGGTTGTAGAGACCTTCCCACTGAAATGGGAAGAAGACCAGGAATGGAGGTGTCACAAAAACAAGGGAGGGTTGTGCTTTAAGAAGGCAGGAGTAGTCACCTCTCATCCTGCTGGGTACTAGAGTAAGGTAGGAACTACAATAGTGCCCCTCGTATTTGACAGCAGGAGGTAAATGGTAACATGGAGAGATGAAATTGACAAGTGGCTTCAGTAGCATGTTAGGACAGAAGCCAGATTGGTGTAGATTCATTATGAAAAGTTGTATCAGCAAAGTTTGTAGCAAATAATGTATACCATGCAATTTCACACTGAACAAAGAACAATGAGAAAACCTCTATATTCGTGCACATGTAGCTTATGTACAGGAAGAGGATGTGGATGATATAAACCATGTTTTAACATTGATTGCCTTTCATAAAACACCTTTCTGCTATTTGCATTTCTTCACTATGTACAAGGAATGTCTTATTTATGTAAGTAAAATTAATAAAAATGTTAAAAAGAAAAGGGAATGGAAAGCAGAGAAGTGGAAACAGAATATTGTGAGTCGTTTTGCTAAGCTTTGTTGTGAAGTGAAGCTGGAAATAGGATGACAGCTCAGGAAGAGTTGGAGTCCAGGCAGGACCATTTTGGAGCATGTCTGAATGATCTGGGATGAGTTGGGGGTGGGGCTGGGAGTTGACAGTGTGGAACAAGAGTGGATGACTATGGACACAAACTTTGGGGGATGTTTCTATATTCTTAATTTTCCATTTGAAAAATTATCATTGGGAACCAGGTGACCACTGAGGACATTGTATTGTGGAGTCATCTTCTCTTCACACTGAAGTGTCTTAGTAACTGAAAGTCAAGGGTTTCAGATGGAGAAAGGCTGCTGTGTTTCTCTCCTTTCTCCCCCATGGCTCTCACCCAGCCTCTTGTCCATAAATGTGAGTGTACTAGTGTCTTTTAGACTTTATCGGTCTATTGAACTTTATCGGTATTTGAACTTTACCACAATTGCCTCACAATCCTGTATTTTAATTTCATCTTTTTGTTTTCTTCAGTTTACATTTTTGGAGAGGGGGCGGTATTGGAGCAATCTCCAATCCTGGCACACTTTCCTACCAAGCTACACCCCTTGCTCTTTTAAAACAAATTTTATTATTATTATTATTATTATTATTATTATTATTATTAAAATTTTAGACAGGGTTTCCCTACATTGCAGAGACTGGTATAAAACTCACAATCTTCTTGCCTCAGCCTACCTAGTAGCTGGGATTGCAGGTGTGTACCACCATGTCCAACCTGGTCTTCTTATTTTTGTATTGTCAATCTGTTTGTATGATTTTAGAAGCCTGCAAGGATGATTTATATACTTTTGTTTGCTTTTATTGAAACTGTTTCATTAAGGCATTCTGTTATTAGGACTCTTTATAAATCTCTGGGGCTGAGAATTTTCTCGTTAACAATGGGTCTCTTTCCCTCCCTTTCCCATACGGCAATGGGCTGAACAGTTCTTTGTCTGACTTCTTATCCTGTAGATGGAATCATTATAAGATTTCTTGAGCAACAGAGCAAACTGGAGATGAAGAACAACTTGCTACTTGAACAATTGTCAGGTTGTGATTGACTCTAACTCCAGCTAGACACTTGACAGGCTTTCTTCTTTCAAAAACAGATTAATGAGAATTTTGTTTGAAAAAATTGCTATTTGAAAGGAGCAAAGGCTGTGCCTTTTGGCAACTCATCTTTTGAAGTTTGAGCAAGACATATTTCAAGTTATTATTTTTAACATGCTAGTCCATCAATGCCAGGACTGTATCCACCTCTTCTGACTAAAGGGCAAAGGATTTTTATGTATATTCAGGGAAATGTTACAAATCTATGCCACAAAATGAACGATAGAAAAAACTGAGGAATGTTTAATCTGGAGAAAAGAATCAAAGGGAATATTCATGATATCTTAAAAAAAATTAAGAGCTATTATTTAAAAAGGGTATGAATGTATCTTTCATGACCACTGAAGAGGAGTTATAGAAAAAGTACATCAGATTATAGCAAAGCATGGAGATGACCATTTGGGAGTTCTTTCTGGGGATCTGAGGACCAGGTCACAGCAGGCCCTTGAACACAGAATAGATGAATACACTTGGAGAAATATTGATCAAGGCAATTAAAAATAGGCTTTGTGGTTGAACTAGATTAGTTAAAATACCACCACCACCACCACCACCACTCCCAATTACAGAGAATTTTGTAGATTTTACAAACAGGAAAAGACTGAAATGAAAACATAAGTCACCTATAATATTCCTAAGGCAGAGTTAAGCACTTAAAATATTTTGATATGCAGGACATCTATGTATTGCCCAAGTTGTAGTTTGCTCAAAGGTAATGTTATGGTTTGGATATGAGGTGTCCCCCAAAAGCTCATGTGTGAGACAATGTAAGGAGGTTGAGAGGAGAAATGATTGGGTTGTAAGAGTCTTAAATCAATCAGTGATTTAATCCCCTGATAGGGATTAACAGAGTGGGAACTGAAGTGGTAGGGTGTGACAGGAGGAGGTGGGGATTGGGGCGTGGCTATGGGGTGTGTATTTTGTATCTGGAGAGTGGAGAGTCTCTCTCTCTCTCTCTCTCTCTCCTTTCTGATCACCATGATGTGAGCTGCTCCCCTCTGCCACTCTCTCCTGCCACGATGTTCAGCCTCACCTCCAGCCCTGAGGAATGGAGCCGGCCTTCTGTGGACTAAGACTTATGAAACTGTGAACCCTCAAATAAACTCTTCCTCCTCTGTAGTTGTGCTCTTTGGGTCCTTTAGTCATAGCAGTGAAAAAGCTGACTAAGAAAGGTAACTTGTGAAGGGTGTAGGCAGGGTCCTGAGTGTGCATGACGTTGCAGTTTGGATCTTGAATGTCCTCCAGTGACCTATATGTTGAAGGAGTGACTGCCAACCCATGCTGCAGGGAGGTGTGGGACATTAGAAGGTGGGGCCTAGTGGGAGGAGATTGGGTCATGGTGGCATGTCCTTGAAGGGGGTATTCGGATGCCATTCTCTTTCTTTCTCTTGCTTTTTGCTTTCTGACACCATGAGGTGAGAAATTCCTCTGTCACATGTTCCCTCCACCATGTACTACCTTGCCATAGCCCCAAAGGCACTGGGGCCAAGTGATCATGGACTGAACCCTGGAGCCAAAATAAACTTTTCCTTTTTCAGTTGATTGATCTTAGGTATGTGTTAAAGTGACAGAAAGTTGACTGATGAAATGTATTTGAAATGCCAGGATCACATTGTACACACTGTTTTGTAACTTATTTTTCTGTGTTACCATATTGCAGTTTCTCATGTGGTTACATAATTTTTTTAACATATTTTTTTAGTTGTAGGTGGAAACAATACCTTTATTTTATTTTTATGTGGTGCTGAGGATTGAACCCAGTGCCTCATACGTTCTAGGTGAGCCCTCTACCACTGAGTCACAACCCCAGCCCTGTTTTGCATCTTATTTAGAGACAGGGTCTCACTGAGTTGCTTAGCACCTTGCCATTGTCTAGGCTGGCTTTGAACTTGAGATCCTTCTGCCTCAGCCTTCCGAGCTGCTGGGATTACAGGTGTGAGCCACCTCAACCAGCTAGTGCTGCCTTTTCTTAACTAACTGTGGGCACCAGATCCCAGAAAGGAGAACACAGAGTTTAGTAGTCAAAGAAGCCTGGGAAACAGCATGGCAAACTTCCTCCCAGGAGAGTCACAGAACAAACATATTATCATTCTAGAGCCTCTGAGAAACTCCCCAGAAAAAAAGAATCTGATTAATTAATTTACTTACTATACTTAACTATACTTATTTGCTCTGCAGAAGACTTTTATTTCTAAACAAACCTGTGGACATCTCCTCCCTTAAAACCAGTTTGAGAAACCTTGTTCTCTTCTTTCACCTTTGAGTACTGTGTTTGCTCTTGGCTTCTGAGAACATGCTTTTTTTT
>JAJEJO010047483.1:0-72280 GCA_020662805.1 Glaucomys volans
TTTTTTTTTTTTTTTTTGGAACCAGGGATTGAACTCAGGGACACTGAGCCACATCCCCAGCCCTATTTTGTATTTTATTTAGAGACAGGGTCTCACTGAGTTGCTAAGGGCCTCGCTAAGTTGCTGAGACTGGCTTTGAACTCGAGATCCTCCTGACTCAGCCTCCCAAATCATTTGGATTACAGGCGTGCGCCACCACGCCCGGCAAGAATGGTCTTTATTCCAGTTTCCAGTAAGATATTCCTTATTTCCACCTGGTACCTCATCAGAATTGTGCCTTTCCTTCCCATGTTTCTACCAACTTTTTGATCATGAGCACTTAGGTAATCTCTCAGAAGTATCACAGTTTGCTTATAGCTCTCCTCTTTTTTAGAGCCCTCTCCAAAATTGCCCTGAACACTCTGTTCAAGGAAATCTTGGCCTTTTTTAGTGTACCTCTCCAAATTCTTCTTACTCAGTTCCAATGCCACTTCCACATTTTCAGGTATTTGTTATAGCCCAATTTGTTAAAATTGGTAACCCACTCTCATTACCAATTTTCTTAGCCCCTTTTGTGCTGCTATAATAGAATACCACAAATGGGGTAATTTATAATGAACACACATTTATTAGCTCATGGTTCTGGAGGCTGGGAGCCTAAAATCAAAGGGCCAGCATCTGTTAAGGACTTTCTTACTTTCATTATTCCCTGGTAGAAGGACAAAGAGAAGGCAATTTGGGGGATCATGACCTTGTCCTTTTATAAGGGACCCATTCCAGTGATAAGGGCATTAATCAATTCATGAGGGGTTTGATCTCCATGACTCAAATCCCTCCCAGTTATACCACATTGGGGATCAAAGTTCTAACACATTAACTTTAGGGAACACAATCAAATCATAGCAAATGCCAAGTACTATAGAGAGTTCAAGTATGCTGGAGATAGAGAGGAAGAACTGACGCTTAGAAAGCTTTAATGACTGGGGCTTCTTGTGTCCACAGGCCTCTCCAACATCAACCAGACTCGTCTTGATTTCCACTTCTCTGATAGAACTTCTGGTGGCATGGAAATCCTGCAGGCCAGCCTCATGTTCTTTATACAGCTCCCTCCCAATACTACTTGGACTATGAACATGAGGGTCCTTGTGCTGAGTCCACATGACCCCAACCTCACCTTGGCTACTCAGCAGCTGCTGGAGATGGATACCACTGGCTGGCACCAGTTCTTCCTGGGGCCTGAAGCTCAGGCTGCCTGCAGCCAAGGTCACCTTACCCTGGAACTTGTACCTGAAGGCCAAGTAACCCCAAACTCAGTCATTCTGGGTGGGGCTGCCCACAGGCCTTTTGTGTCAGCCCGGGTAAGAGTTGGGGGCAAGCACCGAGTTCGCCGACGAGGCATTGACTGTCAGGGAGGGTCCAGGATGTGCTGTCGACAAGAATTCTTTGTAGACTTCCGTGAGATTGGCTGGCATGACTGGATCATCCAGCCTGAGGGCTATGCAATGAATTTCTGCACCGGGCAGTGCCCACTACATGTGGCAGGCATGCCTGGCATTGCTGCCTCCTTTCACACTTCAGTGCTCAATCTACTCAAAGCCAACACAGCTGCTGGCACTGCTGGAGGGGGTTCATGCTGTGTGCCCACAGCCCGGCGTCCCCTGTCTTTGCTCTACTATGACAGGGACAGCAACATTGTCAAGACTGACATACCTGACATGGTAGTAGAGGCCTGTGGGTGTAGTTAGTATTAGTGGGATGTAGGCAGCCCAGGGTGGGATGAGCAAATATAAATATGTCCTCAAGAGGTGTCCTTCCTTAAAGAAGGAATGATTTCATTCCTGCCTCTATCTAGAATGTGGACTGCATCTTCCTGAGCAACTTATGGGAATTATCCCACCTTTGACTTGAGGAGATCTACCTTTAAGAAGAATCACTATTCTATCCTCATGATCAGTAGCCTCTCTCCTAAAGCATCATCTATTCAACATGTCCCTCTTGCTCAAACCCCACACTAGGAACTCTGATTCACCTCCAACCATGAGTGATGCCTTCTGGTTTCCATACAAACTTCACCCTTCATCAACCCCATGCAAAGTTCACCCTTAATCAATCCTGCTATACCTTTCTGCCCTTTCCACTTGATGGTCCCCCTTCCAGGATAGTTGACCCAGTCACTTCCTCTGATTTTTCTGACTGGCTTTCCCAAAAGAATCCCTCTTTTGGATCCACCAAAGATTAGATTTTTGTTCTCCGAAGTGACACTTACTCCCTCTGCGTATTGAGGCCCTTGGCTAAGTGGCCTGCTAATGCTCTCTACACACTCTCGTCCATTCTTTGTCCTTTTGTTTTTCTTTTCTTCTCTTTCTTTTATGGTACAAGGTACCAAAGGTTAAGAACCCAAGGGTGCTTAACCACTGAGCTACATCCCCAACCCTTTTTTAAAAAACATTATATTTAGAGACAGGGTCTCACTGAATTGCTTAGGGCCTCACTAAGTTGCTGAGACTGGCTTTGACCTCTCAATCCTCCTGCTTCAGCCTTCCGTGCTGCTGGGATTACAGGCATGCACCACTGCTTCCTACCATTCTTTATCCTTTTCTGCTCTGTACTGTGCCCTTGAAGACTGATTCACCTGAGACACATCACCTGAGCTCCCACACCTCCTGCTAGGTTTTACCAAGGGGAGACCCAAGCAGAAGACCAAGGAATAGGAGGAGTCGGAGGTCAGACTATCTCTCATTCCTGCTACCTGTTTACCCACATGCCATGATTCTATGTAACTGTGACTGTGTTGTTCCCTATAGCTCCTAACTGGCTACCCCTTCCAGGGTTTCAGCTCTGCCTAGATTCTGATATCACTGTTCTGACACTGATGACTTTCTCCCTTTTTAGTCCCCGATGTTTCAACATTCCTCATTGGTTCCCTTAACCCTTCCTGTAGCTTTGTAAATAATTCCTCCACTTAATCCTCTTGATGAAGCAGACACAGTCCGTTGAGGGGGCTCCTCTATCTCCTGCTGGGACCCTCACACCCCAGATGACCCAGAGCCTGCCTTCCTGCTCTGCTCTCTCTTTACATGAACACCTCAGGGCTAAGCTATTATACCCATCTCTTATCCTTCCTACCTCCTCTTCTCCCAGAATGCCCCCTCCATCCTCCCAGAACTATCCTTTAATAGTCTCATGGCTAATAAAGAACTAGATTTTTCTTGCTCCTTTCCTCTCTCTGTACTCACTCCAAGAAATGAGGCAGATAGATGATCAGTCAAGCAAGCTGACACTCTGTGGGCACACACATGGTGGGAGGCAGAGTCATGTTTAGAGCTGACTGCTGGATCCTTTGGCTTGTCTTGCCCCCAGGACTCCATTCAGGAGTCCTGCCTAGAAGCTCAAACTGATAAGGGTCTTTTGAGTGAGAAAAGAGGAAGAGTGGCATTTGCTCAGAGACTAGGTCCTCTTTAGACCTTTGCCCTTCTTCCCCCATCATCTCCTCTCTGGCTGGACAACCCTGAACTATGGGGTCGATATTGTCTGCAGCCCAAGGCCGAGTTTGCGCAAATCTCATGTGTCCTTTGGGGAACGTGATGTCTGTGTTTGCTCAGCTTATAACCCCCTCCTATCAGGTAAGAGGTCCCTGGTATGGGAATGTTAGAGGAGAAAGTCTGAGAGGGACCTTCTGGAGGACTGCAGGTCTGAGCTGTAGGGATTCTTGAGCAACCCATGGAAGTCAACCCACCATTGACTTGAGACTTTCCTCTAAGGAGGTCTTCTGATATCTCTCCTTCTGCTTTCTACCAGTGTCTCCCTACTTCACCCCATCCCAGATTTAACCTCCTTTCCTTCAATCCCCAGGACTGAGACTGGGGTAAGGTGAAGTGAGGTACTCACCTTGGAGCCAAAATTTTAAGGAGTAGGCAAATTCATCAACCAAGATAAGCAATATTTTAATGCAATGTTTTTTAAATGTCAAAATTAATGCAAAAAAATCCATGATGAACAAAATAGCATATTTTTAAATAAATACAGGGTCCATATTATTCCCTTTCTTTTTGGTTCTGCTTTTTTGTAAAAAGGGAAAAGAGTAGGCCTGTCTTCTTCCAAACATTTTCTTCCTGAGCCTCATAGCCCTTACCTCCTGACTCCTCCATGCTGTTCTCATTTGGACAAGACAAGTCTCCTGTTTCTGCTACTTCCTTACCCACCCCCAAGACTATTGCTACCCCCCAACCCCCAACCAGGTTGGTGGTAGGGCGGGCAGTGAGGCAGATGGCTGGGGTATTTATAACCTGGGAGCACTTCTTGGGAAAAGTGACTAAGATGCGAAGAGCATATTTATAGCCGAGTTCTGACGTAAGTGTCAGTGGGGAGGTAGGGCCAGGCCAGGCGTAACAGCAAGAGGGTGGGAAGAACTGGAAATTGGGGGTGTCTGACAGGGTGTGGAGATGTAGGGTCAGTAACTCCTGCAGCCACTTCTTGCTACTTCCCATGACTCTGTCTCCTGTCACCAACAGGTAAGTCCCTCTGGGCACCACCATGGACAGACAACTGCACTTTGCAATCTCATGTTTCAGATCTCAGGGGCTAGAGGACTGTTACTCACCTGGAGCAATCAACAGAAAGGGAGTTAGGAACTTGGGAAAGTACTAGCCCAAGGATTTGAATCTTTCAGGGCCTGGGGAGAAATGCAGGGTGGAAAGGATCATCTAAGAGTCTCACTGTCCCTTCTACATGGTGCCCTAAGTTTCTAAGAAGAGCCGGGCACCAAACACTGTGCTCCGTTGCCACATAGTCAGTGTGATGAGGTCTAAAACCAAAGGTGGCAGTGATGCATTCCTAAGGATAGCCTCTGCTCTCTGGCAGTGGGGGACAGTAGAGGAACCAGCTCTTCCCTGACTCTAGGGGTGGCAAGGTCCCAGAGTGAGGGGGTAGGGCACACTCCCCATCTCTTAATTCCCCAGAGCAGTCCTTGGGAAGTTCTGGTCACCTATAAACCAGCTGCTGTCCAGTGGCGCGGCACTGCCACATGGTGGACACTGGTGGTACTGAGGCCCAGCCCTCAAAATGCGACCCCTTTCCCTAGGTCCAGAACTAGAATTCTCTTGGACAGCTCCACCAGCTGAACAGCAGGAAGAAGAATAAGTGGTGTAGAGACACATTTCCAAATCACACTACCTTCCTGACAGTTTTCCCCCTGCCACCTCCCGCAGCTTCTTGAAACTGGGGCAGACTGAGAAAAGCTAGCCTGAGGCCCATCTTGTTAAAAGTTCTTTCTACTCCTATTTAAAATCATTGAAGACTAGGCAGGTGATATACACCATGTAGTCCAAGCTACTTAGGAGGCTGAAGCAGGAAGATCACTTGAGCCCAGGAGTACAAGGCCAGCCTAGGTAGTGAAGCAAAACCTCATCTCAAGAAGAAATTTTTTAAATATCAGTGAAGTGTAGTAAGGAGGGCTGAGACTGGGAACTAAGGTTGCTGTACTCTCTTGCTTTGTTCTCAAAACCTCTTAAACCTCCCATTTCCCAACTCCATTTACAGAGGCCTCTCACCACTTCTCAGATGCCTCAAACTTAGGCAACTCTTACAGCACCCTGAAAGAGAAGCGGCAGTTGGGTACAGGCCTTCCCAAGTTGCATGCCCTTCTGCCAGCCTTGATGGACTCTGCCCTGCTGTAAGGTTGCATCACTACCACCCCCACCTCTCTAGGTTTCCCCAGACATCACAGTAGCACGTCCCCCACACCTTGCTCTGACCCTCCTCCACATTGTGCACCAGTCCAATTGGACTCTGGGCGGACAGCACAGGCAGGGTCAGGGGGTGACTTCTATGTCCCGTGGCACTGCCACCTTGGCTTGAACAGGAGGACTCCGTTCTCCTACCACCCCCCAACCCCTCACCCCTGTCCCAATCCCAAGTTCTAGAAATAGATCATAATCCTTCTGGACCAGAGGACCCCAAAGAAATAAACATGGAACTAACAGCTGCCTCACAGAAATTACAGCCAGAGAGGTGACTGGGAAAAGTAGAAAGCCTGGACGAGGGGGAAAATTGCCCTTCCCCACCTGGCTCATATGGAGTCCCTCCTCTGAGTCCCAGACCTTGGGAACAGAGCGTGTGAAATCATCCTCTTTCTTGCATCATGTGTGTCCACGTTGTACCCCCACCCCCGGGGCCATGCCCCTGCCTCAAGCCACCACAGCCAGATGGTGAAACCCGAGCTCCAGGGGGGACCTTCACCCCCTGCAGGAGGCTGATGGGCAGCAAAGCTGGCCAATCCTAAGGTTCAGAGGGTAGGTCTGCTGGCTGACCACTAGGTGAGGAAGCCCCAGGCAGTTGGCTCTAAAGAGGCCCCAGGTCAGTAGCCAGACATGAACTGTGAGGGTCAAACATAGCTACCCATCGGACGATTCACTCTCAGCCTTCCTGAGTCCCAGACCATAGAAGACAAGTAGTCCTACCCTTGGTCAAGGGTAGCTGTGGCACTGGTGTTTGCTGCTGCTGAGGCCTTATTGGCCCCCATGCAATCAGACTCAATAGACGAGCAACTGCCATCCAAGGCTTCTGACCCAGGGTCAACCACCAGGAGCATGGGGCTCCCAGATGTCCAGCTCTGGCTAGCGCTGCTGTGGGTACTAATATGGGCACAGGGCACAAGATCTGCATGCCCCTCCTGTGAGAGCCCAACACTGGGACCCCAAGCAGAACGAGCTCTGGTCCTGGAGCTAGCCAAACAACAAATCCTGGAGGGGCTTCACCTGACCAGTCGTCCTAGAATAACTCATCCTCCACCCCAGGCAGCGCTGACCAGAGCCCTTCGGAGACTACAGCCTGGGAGTGTGGCTCCAGGGAATGGGGAGGAGGTCATCAGCTTTGCTATCATCACAGGTGGGTGAGGAAAGACATAGGTAGAGAGAAGATAGAAAAAGGGAGAGAGAAGGTAAGTCTGGAAGATAGGCAGAGGGAGTGGGGTGTGGCAGCAGGCGGAGGAGCTGGGGCAGGGAACAGTTGTTAAGATACAAGGCAGTCCCTTCTTTTCTTTTCCTAAAAGTGGGTGTGAAGGAGAGCAGTGGGTAGGCTCCATGGAGCTTCAGAGGAGAGTTTCATCTCACCTCACATTTTTCCTTTCATTGTCTTTCGGGCAGACTCCTCCACTTCAACCTGCAGCTCCATGTTCACGTTCCACCTGTCCACTCTTCGGTCCCACCACCTGTACCATGCCCGTCTCTGGCTGTATGTGCTCCGAACCCTTCCTGGCACTCTTTACCTAAGGATCTTCCGATGGGGCCCAAGGAGGAGGCACAGAGGATCACGGGCCCTCCTGGCAGAGCACCAAATCACTACCCCAGGCTGGCATGCCCTGACTCTGCCCTCTAGTGGCTTGAGGGATGAAGAATCTGGTGTCTTGAAACTCCAATTGGACTGCAGACCCCTAGAAGGCAACAACACAGTTACTGGATCACTGGGGTGGTTCCTGGACACAGTGGGACACCAACAGCCCTTCCTGGAGCTTAAGATTCGCATCAATGAGCCTGGAGCAGGCCGGGCCAGGAGGAGGACCCCCACCTGTGAGCCTGAGACCCCTTTATGTTGTAGGCGAGATCATTATGTAGACTTCCAGGAACTGGGATGGCGAGACTGGATCCTGCAGCCTGAAGGTTATCAGCTGAATTACTGCAGTGGGCAGTGCCCACCCCACTTGGCTGGCAGCCCTGGCATTGCTGCCTCCTTCCATTCTGCTGTCTTCAGCCTCCTTAAAGCCAACAATCCTTGGCCTGAGGGTACTTCCTGTTGTGTCCCTACTGCCCGAAGGCCTCTCTCTCTCCTCTACCTTGACCATAATGGCAATGTGGTCAAGACAGATGTGCCAGATATGGTGGTGGAGGCCTGTGGATGTAGCTAGCGAGAGGACTGGACCTGGGGTTTCAGATAGAAGAGATCAAGTTGGGGGTTCCTAGGTAAAGGGCATCTGTGTCTGGAAGCATCAGATTTCCTGATCCATACCTCCACCCAAAAGGCCACCTGGCAGTATGACTGGGTTGACCTCTATGTGACCCAAGTGCACACTTTCTTGTCCTAGACTTTGGCCTTTTTCAGGCTAGTTGATATGTGGGCAAATGGGTAAAGTATTTCCTCTACAGAGGACTACCCAGACAGCATGATTTTCTACCCCAAGCCCTGTGAGAAGATGGCAGGGGCTAGTTCTCTTCCCAAGAAGAGTAAGTCCTCAAGAAAGAGAAGGAGAAAGCAAAAGGTCCAGCAAGTTTGGGACAGGGCAAATAGGCTGGCCAAGGGTAGGGATTGTTGAGTGCTTTAAGGGAGGGTCGAGAGGGAGATGAACAAGGCGCCAAAGGAGGGTGTTCAGAAGAACTCCAGAAACGGGAGTCAGGAAAAAGGGATGCTGAGCCTAAGAAGTTCTCTGATTTTCCCTGGGGAAACAAACATTTATTATTTTTATTATTATTTTTGTTTGGGGATTAAACCCAGGGCACTTAACCACTGAGCCACATCCCAAGCCCCCTTTTTTTTTTTTTTTTTTTTTTTTTTGAGACAGGGTTTTGCTAAGTTGCTTAGGCTGGCTTTGAATTTACAATCCTCTTTCTTGCCTCAGCCTCCCAAGCCGCTGGGATTACAGGTATGTGCCACCATGTCCAGTTTATACTTTCTTAATAAAAAAAAGAGAAAGCAAATCAACAAATGTGAGTCATGAAGATGGGCTGAGGTGATGGTCCAGAGTAATGGTTCTCAAAGTGTGATATGGGGACCTCAAGGAGGACCCTGAGACCCTTTCGGGGTTTCCACAAAGCCAAAACTATTTTCATAATAATATAAAGATGTTATTTGTCTTTTTAATTCTCATTATCTCAAAATTGTAAATGGAGTTTTCCAGAGTGTGACAAGGAATTACATCATCTTTCTGACATTACTGTAAATGGAATGTGAACTTGTGTATTCTTGTGTTATAATTTTTTGTTTTAATTTCTTATATGATGAATTGATAGATCTAAGTCTCATGCAAAAAAAGAAAAGCTCAATAATTCTGAAGAGCATAGAGAGGTCTTTAAACAAAAAGAAGTTTAAAAATTGCTGATCTATAGTGTGTTCTAAAAAGCACCTGGGAAGGGAGCATATGTTGGGTCCCTTCTTTTTCAATGACCATTGATCAGCCTGACTGAATTGGGTGCAGGGTGAAGGTCCTTGACCTTCCATGTGCGAGTGGTCTAGGTTAGTCATGTGAGGAGGCAGGCTCAAACAGTGTTCCCTATATGTCCCCACCCCCAGAATCACTACGCTGTTGTAGGGCCCCTCGCCTGCCCCTAGCTTCACCTTTTCTTTTGACCTTGACCTTCGGAAAGAACTGTTAACCCACTGACCTTCCCAGACTCAAGGAGGTGGTTTTTGGAGGCAGAGCTAGGATGTGGGAGGTCTGTCTGAGAGATGACATAAAAGTTCTCCTTTCCCCTATCATGCTTTCTCTTCTTTATCAGAAAGACTAGAGACGGAAATAGCTAGCAGCCCCCTCCCCTTCATCCAGTTACTATGGCAACACTAATCCAAAGGGACAGGGTACCGTCTTGGCAGGCACTACTACTCGGCACTAGCAGCCTTGCAAGTGTGCCCTTCATTTCTTTGGGCTCATGCATCCCCCTCTCTGGGCTCCTAACTGGGCTTTCGTGGTGGTGGGTGGTGGTGGGAGACCTGCCAAGCCTTCTTCAGCTCCGGGGTACCGGCATTCTCCAGGACTCCGAAAGAGTGTCAAGTGCTAGAACGGCCAGCAGAGGGAGCAGAAAGCCTGAAAGAGCAGAAAGTTCGCAATCGGGAGAGGTGCGGAGGTGGAAGCAGTCTTTAGAAGTTGGAGAGAGGAGGTCCTCGGGAAAGATGCTTCAGACCCAGGGTTCCTTAGTGACCTTGTGAACACACACCCTGAACCCAGAGCTTCATTAAGTGTCCCTCACTTTTAGGCTCTGTAGATCCCTAACCTTCAGCCACAGTCGCCAACCCCTCAATTCAGTTTGCTCAAACCCTAACTCTATTCCAACCCCTTCAAAAACTATCCAAAGGATGAGATTGGCAGATAAATCAAAGGGTGATAAAGTGCTCAGTTAACACCAATCAAAGTCGACGACCCTACCTTCCAATGTTATCTTTCTCCCATGAACTTTTCTCTTTTCTTTCCTCGCTCAGCAATAATTTTCTGTTTTCCTGGTCTGGTTCAGGGGATCCTCGTTGACGGCAGATCCGGAAATCCATACCGGGATTTTCTGCCAACCACCAGCAGCGTGTTAAACCGGGCGCGGGGGGGGGGCTGTTAGGCAGTATAGGGTCCCTAAAGGGAGGGGGAGGATCCTGGGGGTCCTGGGGGTGCAATAAGTCCCGCACCCCCTCTCTTGCTTCCAGCTACCCCACCTCATCTACCAGAACGGCAATAGGGAGGGAAATAGGAGGGAGGTGAGGGGCGAGCGGGAAGAGCGGCAGCGCGCCAGCGGCTAGAGCAAGAAAAAGTTTTTGCAAAAGGAAAAAAAAAAAGTTTGCGCTTCTCGCGGGTGGTCCCGGCTTGCGGCCCGGCGGGCTGGGCCGGCGGGAGGGCTGGGGGCCAGGTTGGGGGGGTGGGGTGGCACTGAGGCTGCGCTGCCGTGGCCCTGTCCACCCCCCTCCCCACCACGCACCCCCCAGCCCAGACTCTAGCCCTGGACCGCGCATCCCGAGCCCTGCGCCCAGACGGAGGTGAGAAGGGGGGCCGGCGGGGGACCACCTGGGAGCGGTGGGGGAGGGGGGCAGGAGGGGATGCTCTGCTGCCTAGGGATTCATCGCAGCCATGAGGGAGACCTGGGGCGCAGAGACAAAATGGGGTGGGAGAGCTGGCATAGGATATTAGAAAGTTTGGAGAATTTTCATTTGTCTCCTTTTCTATCTCCTTTTTTTTTTTTTTTTTTTTTTTTTTTTCTGACAGTGTGTCTGTCTCAGGCAACCTTGGGTCTCTTTGTCTGTCTCTGCCTCTTCCACAATATTAGAAACATCTTCCTTTCTTGAGGTTGGGATGCAGAGGCTGTAGGGATGGCCAGTTGGAGATCTGCGCGGTAGAGAGGGAATTCCAGGTGTGTCTCTGAGCGCCTGGGCAGGAAGACGTCAGTGTTTCTGAGAGGAGGGGACCGACCGCAAAGGAGGGAGCTCTAGGTGGGGTGTGGATAGGGTTTGCGTGAGAGGCAACAAAACCACTGGCCTTGGACCCTTGACCTGTCCTTTTACAGATGTGCCCGCAGATGCTCCCGTTTTGGGGAAAAGGAGTGCATTCGAGACTAGGAAGGGAGCTGGAGGGGATGTCCAAGGTGTAGTCTAGGCCTTAGACAAACCCCAAGGAATTTTGGACTCCTGAGTCCCACGCGTTGTGGGCACTGCCCTAGGAGGAGATGGGGAGACCTTGTCTTGACCCTCTAACCTCAGGACCACCAGGGCAGCTAGAGCCACCCGCAGGGAGACCCTACTGGGACTGGGCGGGACGACTGGCCACTGCCAGCCTGTGTATCCCCGTTGGTTCCCCGCCCAAACGGGAGCTGGGGACCAAGCCCCTCCTCTGGCTCAGACCACCCTGCCTGCCCTTACTCCCCGCTCTGAAGCCTCTTTCAGGCCCCATGACCCCGAAACAATCAACCCTGGGCAGCTAGCTTTAGGGACAGGATTAGGGGAAAGGGACCCCGTAGAGACTGAGGGTTTTAGGGGACTGAAGAACTGGGGTCTTAATGGGATGGGTCTTTCCTTCCAATAGAGGAAGAAGACTGGGAGATTTCCTGGGGGCGATAGAAGGACCAGAATAGAGTGGTTTTCCCGAGGGGGCGGGGTCCAGAGGACCCCCCCCCCCATTATCTTCGCGGCATCCCCGCCCGACGACTCAGACCCCGCCCTTGACGTCACTAGGGGGTTCCCGGGGGTCTGGAAGTGTTAACCCTTAGGAAGCCAGCCGAGATACCGGGAACTAAGACCTACCCGGGAACCTCCTCCCCACAGACGTACTTTATTTACTCAGTCACTTTCTCTCCCTTTAGTTACTGGATTCATCTTTCTTTCTCAACCTACGACACAGGGATTCCCTACTCTCCAATAGTGCCCCCCCACCCCAGAGCGCCTCTGTCTGCTTTCTGGATGCGCTGAGAGGAGGAGGGAAGAATGTGTCCCGCCCCCTCTCACTGCTCCCCCCTCCACCTCCGCCCGCCACTAACTCTTCGCTCGACTGGGCTCCCGGGGCGGGCGGGGGAAGCGGAGCCGTCTGCAGCCGGAGCCTGCGGCGGCGACTTGGGTGGGCCGGGGAGGCACGGGGGCGGGGAAGGCGGGACCGGGAGAAGGGGGCGGGGCCGACTCCTGGGAGTTGGGGAGCTGGGGTATTAGGAGGACTCGAAAAAACAGGGAGACACCGAAGAAGATTCAGGGCTCCGGCAGCGGAACCCTAGGACTCCCTGCTCATCCCGGACTATCACCCACATCCCAGAAAAAACCTACTGAAACTGGAAAAGTTAGCGACATTTTCCTTTTATAGTGTGAAGGGGAGACTCGGGTTGGCTGTGGCACGCGTGGGCGAAGAGGGATGTCACCCCATTTCCATCGCGGCTTCTTGGCAGCTTGGTAGTGGGGTAGGAAGATAACAGAAGGCACGTTTGGGGGAGTCTTTCTAGTGTTGGGGGGTCGTTTGAGAGTCCTCTTCCTTCCCCTGAGTGAGTCATGGGGTAAAGAGGCGGGAGAAGTGCCCCCCTCTTCCAGCTGCCAGCCAGCTGTGCCCCCCGCCCCTAACATTAATGCCAAAGTCGAGTTGGGAGGTCTTGGATGTAGGATCCGGATCTCAGCTGGAAAAGGAGGAGTTAAGAAGGGTACAGCCCAGGCTGCCGGGCTCGGGCTGGGTCGTAGGGTCCGGGTTCCACTCCCCATTTTACCCCGCCCTCACCCTAAATCCCAGCATCCCGGGATCACCCACCGCGCTGGCCGGCCCGCTCCCGGCCGTTCTCCACCCTACCCCGCCCCACCCCACCCTCACTCCCGGGAGAGCGGAAAACCAGGAATGGAGTAAAAACTGGAGTTTGAGGAGAAAAGCAACCGTAGCATCCTCTTGTTCCTCACCACTCCTTTCTAATCGATGGTGACTTTTTCTTTTTCACTCTCCTGAAGCCTTCCCCCACGGTCTATTTCCTGTTCCCCCCAAAAGGAGACCAGATCCAAACCACCCCAGAATCACATCAACTTTCATCCCTTGTACCTAACTGCCGAGAAACTCCCCTCTGGAAACTTACTCCCCCACTACAGTCTTCTCCTAAGGGCAGATTGATCTTCGAGCTCTCTCCTGGTCCTCCCAGCCTGTCTGGACTGTGGTGAGGCCTCCCTCTACTGGACACTGCAGAGATTGCAGATAGACTGTCCTGGGGCAGGGGCAACCGAGAAAAAGGAACAAGCAGAGCAGCCCAACACATGAATGAAGTCAGACTCTCCACATGAGTTCTCCCATCACAGTCCTCAAAACTGGTATATGGCATTAAAATCACTTGAAACAAATCCTGGCTCAATAGGTCCTTAACATTAACATCCCCCTTACAAACACACACACCCACACACATACACACAAAACTAGGTAGGTAGGTAGGTAGATCGATCGATCACCCAGGCACAGCTCCTATCCGTTTCCCAATAAGATCCCCAAGACTGTAAGACAGCCTCTGTCTCTTTGGGATGTTTCTCTTTATCCCTTCCTTGGTTGAGTGATGTTCTTTTCAACTTGATTTCCATGGCCTATATCTTAGATGGGCTGGAGGCACAGAAGACATGCTGCCAGAGTTCTGTGCCTGAGATTATCATCTGATCTTCTTTATTTCCCTCCATCTTTATAACCTGCGGTTCTACCTTCCTTTTCTGCAGTGTCCCCACACCCTCCTCTGAGACATCATGTTCAACTCGATGACCCCACAGCCAGTCAGTAGCTATGTTGAGTCATGCTGTCTCCGACCCCTCCCCAGTCAAGGGGCCCCCAGCATGGGGACAGAAGGTCAGTGTATTTACCAATCCCTGGGCCATAAGAACTTGGTGTATATCTCACCCAACCCCAGATCTCTCTCAGTCCTTTCCCTATCCCATGCCAGTTTCCTATCTTATAGGAGGATTTGAGGCTCCATGTTAAATAGGCTTGGAATCTGGGGTCAAGTTTTGCCTGGGGCTTAAAGGTGAGTCCTATGTCCTCCATTCCTATTCCCCATTCCAGTTGTCTCTCTTTTCCAGGACTGTCTGGTCTGTCCTTCTGCCATCAAACCAACCTCATGTCGAGTCCCCACAGTTATGTGCCAGCCAGAGAGACCAATAGCTGCACTGAGGGTGAGTCCTCAAGGAACACCTTTTCCCTTTCTGCTCCTCTGGGATTTGTTTTGAAGAGCAAAGGGCAAGGGCAGAGATCTAACTTGGGAGGAGGAAATGCTCAGAGATGTGAGGGGTCAGAGAACAACCAAGTGGTCACAGCTGGAATCAGTAGTGCAAAGCAGAGTTGAGTATTATTTTTTGCTAGGAGGACCCATAGGTTGGGTGCATGGAGATATCCCTTTATCATATCTATCTCCTCTGTCTCTTACCCCAGGGCCACTCTTTCCTCCTCCCCGGAATGCTGTCAAGTTGACCAAGAAACGGGCACTGTCCATCTCACCTCTATCGGATGCCAGCCTGGACCTGCAGACAGTTATCCGCACCTCCCCCAGCTCCCTTGTGGCTTTCATCAACTCCCGTTGCACATCTCCAGGAGGGTCCTATGGCCATCTCTCCATTGGCACCATGAGGTACAGACAGCCTTGGGCTAAAAGGCCTCTAAGACTCCAAATAAAAACCATTGAAAGCTTCAAGTCATCCAAACTTCCAACCCAATTTGAATCCTTTTCACTTCAAAGTCGTTGAAACCCTCCTCAGAATTTCCCTGGAGTTGCCTTGACCAAGCCTTATATCAAGTCTTCCAGAAATCCTCTAAATTGTCAAGGACTTCAAAGACTTTCTGATAGTCTTCAGTAACTGCTACCTCTGCTCTCTTCAGCCCATCTCTGGGATTCCCACCTCAGATGAATCACCAAAAAGGGACCTCACCTTCCTTCGGGGTTCAGCCCTGTGGTCATGACTCCTCCCGGGGTGCGATGATGCCTCATCCTCAGTCGCGGGGACCCCTCCCAACTTGCCAGGTGAGACTCCCCATATTGCTACCTTATTTCTTCTAAGTCAGGGTGGGTGGCTGGTGACTTTACAAAAAAAAGTAAAGGAAGGACAGGGAATATAAAAGTTCTCAGTACCATAAAAGTAAAGGGGGTTCACTCCTTGGGGTTGATTCAGGCTCTTCCAGATGAGATTCCACCTATTGCTCATCCCATTCGCAGTCTGAGAAGGAAGTCCCTTCTACACCCAGGGGTTCCTGCTGCTTGGATGGGGGCAGTTAGATTGGAAAGAACAAAGTGGGAGGGCAGGGATCTAACTTGAGAGGAGGAAATGCTCAGTGATGGCTGGGCTCCTTCCTTCTGCCTACTTCTACCCTCATCGCCCTCACCTCTTCTCCTGGGGAAGCTGAAGTCAGAACTGGACATGCTGGTTGGCAAGTGCCCAGAGGAGCCCTTGGAAGGTGACATGTCGAGCCCCAACTCCACAGGCACACAGGTAAAGGGAGGGGCAGGGGCTTTGCCTTTGAGACCTGAGCAAACAAAAGCTGTCACCCAAGTAGCCATAACACTATAACACTGCTTCTCCTATCCTAGGATCCCCTAATGGGGATGCTGGATGGGCGGGATGACCTTGAGAGAGAGGAAAAGCCTGAGCCTGAGTCTGTATATGAGACTGACTGCCGCTGGGATGGCTGCAGCCAGGAATTTGACTCCCAGGAGCAGCTGGTGCACGTGAGCCCAAGGGGGTAACAGGAATGACTGACTGGAGTCTGTAAGAGACTCTGAGTGGGACATTGTGGTGTTTGGTTGAGGGTAGGAATCAAGATACAGAAGTCAAAGGTTGAATGCTTACTTGAGTAGGCAAAAGCTCAAAAATTAGTTTTACTTTAGAGAGCTGGAGGGCATGAGATTTGGGATATGATGTCTTCCTGTCCCTTCTTCCCCCATAAGGTAGAGCTGAGGAGGAGCAATAGGGAGCCAGGGCAGCTGTTCTGGGTTTTGGGGACATGGGAGAACTTGAAAAGCCTCTGTATCTTTTCCCTCAGCACATCAACAGTGAACATATTCATGGGGAACGGAAGGAGTTCGTGTGTCATTGGGGGGGCTGCTCCAGGGAGCTGAGGCCCTTCAAAGCCCAGTACATGCTGGTGGTGCACATGCGCAGACACACGGGCGAGAAGCCACACAAGTGCACGGTGAGGCATTCATTCCCAAGCCAAGTCTTCCTAAACTGGCTCCCCATCAAGATAGGATCTAAGGAAAACTGGCCTTCATAGATCATTTTTGCCATAAATGTTAAGTCCTATCTATGACTACATTGATACAAAGATGAACATATTGATATATATTAAAACATTTCCTTGGACCTAAAAGCTCATTTTTCCCTTGACTTAAGTAAAAAAATTTAAATATATTTACGAGTCCCTTAAAGTATCGTGGGCCTTCAGGACTGTGCCTAGTATTCTGCCCAATAGCTAAGCCTTGCATCAAGGATATAAGACATTCACTTGAGCCTGCTCCCCAGACAACCGCAATTTAGAACAGTCTAAGATTCTACACTGGGAGCCCTGCTCTGGCCTAACCCGAAGAGTTCATTTCTCACTGCCACACCCCTAAAGGCAAAGTGTCTCCAGCTGCTTCTGTTCCTTCAGCTCTCACATGCCCTTTATTCCCTAATTTTGCGAATTCCCCTGAGTCCCAGTGTTCTCCCATTTTGAAGTATATTCTCTAATGTATGTCCATTATGAGATTTAGGGCTCCTTTAATCTCCATGTCTTTCTGTTTAAGAGCTGTCATTTTACCCTCCGCTATATCCCCCAGTTTGAAGGGTGTCGGAAGTCATACTCACGCCTTGAAAACCTGAAGACACATCTGCGGTCACACACGGGTGAGAAGCCATACATGTGTGAGCACGAGGGCTGCAGTAAAGCCTTTAGCAATGCCAGTGACCGCGCCAAGCACCAGAATCGGACCCACTCTAATGAGGTGAATGTCCCAACTAAGAGACCCTCCCCACTTGAGAAGCCATCTACAGGGGAGACTCCCCCATAAGAAATCCCTTAGCCCAGCACCCACTCCAAAAAGGTGAGTTCTGCTTGCCCCTGTAATTCATGCCGAGAGTGCCTTTCTGAAACCAAGAATTTCAAGTCAGGCATGGTGATGTACTTTATAATCCAAAGGACTCAGGAGGCTGAGGCAGGAGGATTGCAAGTTTGAGGCCAGCCTCAGCAACTTAGTGAGGCCTCTCTCAAAAATAAAATGGGCAGGGGTATAGTCCAGTGGTAAAGTGCCTTTGGGTCCAATCCCCAGTACCACAGTGCCAAAAAAAAAAAAAAAAAGAAAAGAAAAGAGAGACACACACACACACACACACACACACAAAACAAAAAATTTTTACTTGCCTCTCCTCCTATCTTTTCAATCAGCAAAGAGACCAACCTAAAACAGACCTGGTCTAGAACAGATCCCAAACCCCTTGAACTCCTGAATTTATGAGGCTTCAGAGTCCTGGGTTCACCTCCTTATCTTTCTTAGGCCTGGGCCCAGGCAAAGTTTTCTTCAATCTTCCCTTAAGCCTCTCATATTTTACTCCCACCCAAGGGTGCCCACCCTCCTTAGCTCCTTGGATGCTGTGTGTTCCTCTCTTGCCCCTTTTGTCACCACTTTTCCTTATTCCTCCTGCATTCTTCCACTCTAATTCCTGGCCTTCCATCTTCATTCTCCACTTAACAGAAGCCGTATGTGTGCAAGCTCCCTGGCTGCACCAAACGCTACACAGACCCCAGCTCACTCCGAAAACATGTCAAGACAGTGCATGGTCCTGATGCCCATGTGACCAAGCGTCATCGAGGGGATGGCCCCTTGCCCCGGGCACCATCCCTTTCCACAGTGGAGCCCAAGAGGGAGCAGCGGGAAGGAGGCCCCATCAGGGAAGAGAGCAGACTCACTGTGCCGGAGGGTGCCATGGTGAGCCAGCCCAGGCAAACCTGCCTCCATACTCCAGCCTGTCCTGCTGATCTCTTTCTAGCCCCTTCTGAACCACCTCCTCCCATCTAAATCACTCTTCTGTGGCCTGTTTGCCTTTCTCTCACCCTATTGTTGCTCTTTGACCTACCCAAAAATCTGTGGATTTTAGAGTTGTGAATTATTTTAATTGATTCAACAACCCACTCTTAAGCATCACTTTATATTTTTCCAAGTCTTTTATGTGCATAATTTCATGTATTCCTCACAACAACTTAATGAGAAAGGTACTTGTGCCACACACCAATAATCCCAGCTGCTCAGGGGTCGGAGGCAGGAGGATCTCAAGTCTGAGGCCAGCCTAGGCAACTTAGCCAGATCCCATCTCAAAATACAAAATAAAGAGGGCTGGGGATGTAGGTCAGTGATAGAGTACCCCTGGGTAAAAACCCTAGCACCACAAAAATAAAAAATAAATTAAAAAAAGAGAAAGGAACTTGCTCTTCCCATTTTCAGATGAAGAAACTCAGGCACAGAAAAATTGCCCAAGTCATAGGATTGAGAGCAACAGTTTGCACCCCAACAGTCTATGCTCCAGCCTGGACTCTTCTAAAAAATCTCTTGCAGTTTGCCTCAGTTTCTCACTTGCTCAGCCCTCTTTACACTTGAACACCTTCCCTCAGCCATGGTCGTCACTGGGACACAAGCTTCAGCTGCTCATAAATTTGAAGAAGCTGTGGGGGAAGGGGGAAGGGTGTCTCCTTCAGCCCTCATGTTCTCCACAGAAGCCACAGCCCAGCCCTGGGGCACAGTCTTCCTGCAGCAGTGACCACTCCCCAGCAGGCAGCGCGGCCAACACAGACAGTGGGGTGGAAATGACTGGCAACGCGGGCGGCAGCACCGAGGACCTGTCTAGCTTGGATGAGGGACCTTGCATTACTGGCACTGGACTGTCCACTCTTCGCCGCCTTGAGAACCTCAGGCTGGACCAGCTGCACCAACTCCGGCCAGTAGGGCCCCGGAGTCTCAAACTGCCCAGCTTGACCCATACTGGTGAGATCTGGGTGTAGGAGGAGTTGCTGGGCTAAAAGTTGGATCTACCCTGAGGTTACTAGAAAGTCACCTTTCAGGGCTGCCATATGGCACCTTTTTATAATTAGAAAAAGGTCCCCTTTCCTCAGGATACTTTTTCTGCCATCTATCAGAAAATTGTGATATACAAAGGCTGTAATATGAATACTGTCCCCTAGGATTGTGCAATGCACAACCTGTATGACTGTTCACAGCAGGCCTGAATCCCTGGTGGCCCAGAAGAATGGGCATGAGAGGAGACAGAACTGAGTAGAGTTAAGGAGCCTAGGACACCTTGTCCTGTAACTCCAGGACAAGGCTATCTCATGGGTGAAATCCAGGGGGCCTCTGACCACCCTGCCATTTCTCCCTGTCACTTGCAGGCACCCCTGTGTCCCGCCGTCTGGGCCCCCCAACCGCTCTTGATCGCCGCAGCAGCAGCTCCAGCAGCATCAGCTCCGCCTATACTGTCAGTCGCCGTTCCTCCCTTGCCTCTCCTTTTCCCCCTGGCTCCCCACCAGAGAATGGGGCATCCTCCCTGCCTGGCCTCACGCCTGCCCAGCACTACCTGCTCCGGGCAAGATACGCTTCAGCCAGGGGCGGTGGTACCCCACCCACAGCAGCACCCAGCCTGGATCGGATGGGGGGTATCTCTGCACCTTCTTGGAGAAGTCGAGCCGAGTATCCAGGATACAACCCCAATGCAGGGGTCACCCGTAGGGCCAGTGACCCAGCCCGGGCTGCTGAACGCCCTGTTCCAGCCAGAGTCCAGCGGTTCAAGAGTCTGGGTTGTGTCCACATACCCTCTACTGTGGCAGGGGGGGGACGGAACTTTGATCCTCACCTCCCAACCTCTGTCTATTCACCCCAGCCCCCCAGCATCACTGAGAATATCACCATGGATACTAGAGGGCTCCAGGAGGAGTCAGAGGTTGGGGCTTCCATGATGGGCAGTGGTCTAAGCCCCTATATGGACTTCTCATCTGATGATACTCTGGGATATGGGGGACCTGAAGGGGCAGCAGCAGAGCCTTATGGAGCTAGGGGTCCAGGTTCCCTACCTCTTGGGCCTGGTCCACCTACCAACTATGGCCCCAACCCCTGTCCCCAGCAGGTCTCTTATCCCCACCCCACTCCAGAAACATGGGATGAATTCCCTTCAGTACACTCTGGGCTATACCCAAGCCCTAAGACACCAAGTGGAGCCTACAGTCAGTGTCCTCGACTTGAACATTATGGACAAGTACAAGTGAAGCCAGAACAAGGGTGCCCAGTGGGGTCTGACTCCATAGGACTGGCACCCTGCCTCAATGCCCACCCCAGGGAGGGACTCCCATGCCCACAGCCCCCATTCTCTCACTACCCCCAGCCTCCTCCTTCCCAGTACCCCCACACAGGTCCCTATCCCCAGCCACCCCCTGATTATCTTCCTTCAGAACCCAAGTCTGGTCTAGATTTTGATTCTCCCACTCATTCTACTGGACAACTCAAAGCTCAGCTTGTCTGCAATTATGTTCAGTCTCAGCAAGAGCTGCTCTGGGAGGGTGGGGGCAGGGGAGAGGCCCCAGTTCAGGAACCTTCCTACCAGAGTTCCAAGTTTCTGGAGGGTTCTCAAGTTAGTCCAAGCCCTGCCAAAGCCCCAATAGCCACATATGGACCTGGCTTTGCACCCAACTTGCCCAATCACAAGTCAGGCTCCTACCCTACACATTCATCATGCCATGAAAATTTTGCTGTGGGAGCAAACAGAACTTCCCATAGGGTGGCAGCACCACCCCGGCTTCTGCCTCCATTGCCTGCTTGCTATGGGCCCCTCAAGGCAGGGGGAACCAACCCCAGCTGTGGCCATCCTGAAGTAGGCAGGCTGGGAGCAGGTCCTGCCTTATACCCTCCTCCTGAAGGGCAGGTGTGTAACCCTCTGGACTCTCTTGATCTTGACAACACTCAGCTGGACTTTGTGGCTATTCTGGATGAGGCCCAGGGACTAAGTCCTCCCCCTTCCCATGATCAGGGAGACAGCTCTGAACACACTGCACCTTCCTCTGGGGCCCCCAACATGGCTGTAGGCAACATGAGTGTTTTACTGGGATCCCTGCCTGGAGAGACACAATTCCTCAACTCTAGTGCCTAAGTGAAGAATATCACCCATAAGACCCTCATTTCCTAAGGCTTCCATCCCTCCAGAGTTGGGGAGAGGAGTTGCAGCCCCCTACAGAAGGTACAAAAGGGTTGGAAGATTTGGGGTGGAGGCTGTATTTAGTCTGTGTATGTTTTGGAAAGGAATTTGATAATGACACTGATTCCTGACAATAAAGGAACTGCATCAGAAAAAAACTGCTGCTTTATGTGTTATCTTGGGGAGGGGAGCAACTCATCCTCCCACTTTCTTCTTCAGAGGGTTCCCTCACCCAATCCCGACCCCTCAGGTCAGACTCAAGAAGATAGAGTGTGCTATCTGGGAGACAGGCTTTATAGGCATATCCTCAAACCAGAACACCCACACACACAAAAAGGCTAGCCTACAGATCATTGGAAATCTTGTCCTCTTTCTTGCCTGAGTCAGGGGAAGAGGCTGGCGAAGTTGGTGAGCATCAGCTGGACCAGCTGCCCAGGGTAGAGAGCGTGGGCTGCAGGGTCAGATGTCTCCTGCTCTGGTCGAAAGAGGGTTGGTCCAAACACAATTCCCAGGTTGTGGGGGGTCATGCGGTTCTTATCTGAGTGTGCTATCACCCTGGGAGCAAAGGCCAATGGAAGGGGAAATAAGGCAGCAGCTCACTACTTCAAATAAATCTAACCCTGAAGATTTGAGCACTGAAGGGCTCATCCTGAGACCCCTCTATGTGGTGGGGAACCAAGGAACCAAGAGCTGAGCCTCACAGTAAGTGGAGAGGGGCCAGTGAAGAAACCTTTAGGATACAAGCAGAACATAGAACCTAGGATGTAACTGCCTGTTTCCCAGGTTCAGGGATGGCCCTTAGATTCCTTTCTGCTCATGATTTGGGAGGCTTTAATTCAAATACTCATCCCCTTTCAGAAGTCACTGACCAGGCCCACAAACCATCACCACTGCCTTGGTGGATGAAAAAATCAGAGGGAAAGAAAAGATAAGATTTCCCTTATTTCTCTCACAGCAATCCGTGGGCTTATCTTCATCCCATACCCCCATTTGATTCAGAGTTATCCAAAGATTTGACTTGTGTCTCTGGCCCAGTAAACTTGGGTGCTTACTTACCTCCACCCCACAAGAACAGATTTCCTGATGCATGCCTCACTCTACCCTCCCCAGCATGAGCAAAGATGTTCAGTATTCCCAACCTGCATAAATGCTCCAGGAGGTACCGCAGAGTATCACGGTTGGGCTTTGGCATTGATTCTACTAATTCTTGTATTTGAGAGAGGCACTGCTTTGATTCAGAAAGTGCTAGAGAGAGAAAGAGAGAGAGAGAGAAATGGGAAGAGCATGGGAGTGAGGTTAGAGTAGATGCTAGGACATGCTAGGTAAATTCACTATTCTTTCTCATGTTTATGGAAGACATCACTAATCTAATTTCCCTCCTTTCTCTCTTTTCTTTTTTTGGTTGTTGTTGCTGTTGATGATGTTGTGCTAGAGCTTGAATCAAGGGCCTTGCACATACTAAGTATGCACTTTACCACTGAGTTATATCCCCCTTGCCTGAAGCTTTCTTTTTCATGCAGCTTCAGAATTCTTTTCAACTTCATCCTCTAAACATTCACAAAAGTTTCTTGGGCTGGGTATATAGCTCAGAGGTGAGCACTTACCTGGCATGCTCTGGGTTCAATCCCAGCATGACCAAAAATAAAAACAAACAAAACCCAAAAACTCTAAACATCCACACATAACGCCCCCCTCCAAAAAAAAAAAAAAAATAACCCAAATAATTGGAGCTAGCACATGAGTTACTTTCCACCTGTGGTCAGAATGAAAGGGAATCTATACTCTCTATTCTATTATTTACCACACATGCCCCCAAGGGTGTTGCCCAAAGCTCCCAACACTTACCAAGGGCAGCACGAAAATGGGGCAGCAGCAGTGGGGGCACAAGAGGCTGGGGTAGCTCCCGGAGAAAGAGCTTCAGGGCTCCAGTGACCACATGAATATCATCCCACTCAGCATTGTCCAAATCTAATCGGCTTTCTAGAAGAAAAAGGAGGTTCAGTGGGTTCAGGGATGATCAAAGGCCAAAGAGACCTAAAGACTGAGAGGTCAGAAGTTCTGGAGAAATCCAGCCAAAGCTGACCACAAGAATGCTATGAGGGTCCACCATGGGACAAGAAAGCAAAGGTGGGAATGGAGACAATCTTCCCAGGAATAGGACATGGGGGAATCCATTGGAAACAAAGAAGGCATGGGGAAGTTTTAAAGGGTCTCAGGGGCATTCCATATAAGTACCTGGTCCTGGATTTTCTGGGAACACATACCTCCCATCGGAGGTGACTGCTCGTTCTGCAACATGGATGAGAAGAGATCAGGAGCTAAGACATGCCGGTTCTAGCTCACTTACTCAGTACCACCCCAGTTCTGAGGCATGATCTTCTCAGTACCATCACTTGCCTACAAGCCTTCTCACCTCTGTCCACCAGAAAGCGAAGTTTCTGAACCACTGCCAAGTTCCCGCTCACTCGGTAAATGCCATCCACATCTAGACCTAGGAGATAAGGTAGGGAGCAAATAAGAACTCCTGCTATAAAGTGTGTGTAGTGAGGGCCATACTGAGGAATTTGAGGGAGAAAGAGGACAGTAGAAAGCCAAGAATGAAGGAGTGGAAATTCTAGGCGTTGGCCTGTTTAAAGGGGGAGATTCTGGAGATTCTAGAAAAATGACCTCGTTTATCCACAGCAGCAATGCAGAGACGTACAAAGCTGGGCACAGTGTCTCCTTCCCGCTGGCACAGTGATTCCAACTGACAGCCAAATACCTGGTCTGGGGAGGTAAAATGAGGGCGGAAGCCAGGACCAACTCACTCAAGAAAATTCTTCTCAGCCAAGTCAGGTCTTCACCCCCAAGTGGGACTGGCCCTCCTGCTGTCTGTGCCCCACCTGGGCATGGAGGTACCCCCCCAATTGCCCAATAATCAGAAGCCCACAAAATGGGCTAATGCCCAGATCAGGAATGCAAAAGTACTTGCAAAAACACTAAAGCAGGCACAAAGGAGCAGGTTCCTCAATCATCCTAGCCCACCTCACCCCTGAGCAGACCCCGCTCCTGAAGGCTTTGCAAGGGCGGTCTCTTGGCAATTAGCCGCTTCAGCTTGTTCCGCACACGATTTTGCTCAGTACCTTCTGGACACCGACCTATTAGAGGCAGGTAAAATAAGACAGTGATAGCTTACGAAGGGTTGCAGGATCCAGAATCCTCTCCAGCTCTCCCCAGACCCCACCCCATACTAGAGCTTCGGCGGCCAGTGAGCCGCAGAAAGGGCTTGGGCACTGGCTCAGACTCCTCTTCTTCGTCTTCTCCCGCGCTCAGCTCCGCCAGCTCTGCAGGTCCGGAGCCCGACAGACGCAGCTCCAGCGGATTCTCCCGCTCCTGGACCCCGGGAGCCAGGTGCGCCATGCAGGGGGTTGGAAGGAGAGAAGAGAAATCTGCATCTCTGGCTTGCAGAAGAGACTCTAATCCGCTGCTTGGGTCCAAAGTCCCAGTCCCCTTAGGCCAGGTCTCTGCACGGTGCCCCCACAGCCTCAGCTCCTACGGTTCCTACCCTACTCCCTCGGTCCCTGCCTGACTGGGGCCTCTCCTGGGTCTCCCACCCTTCTAACCAGTCTCTCGATGACAGCCCGAAGCGCACGGTGCCAGGCTCGCAGCTCTGCCTCTTGATCCGACTGCAACAGGAACTCGTGGCCAGGGACTGTGCGGATCTAGAGAGCGGACGGAGAAAGGCTTGGGTCAGCGGGCAGGAGCCTCAAAAGATCTCAGAAGCTGGGAGGCAGAGATCAAGAGTCGTAGGGAGATTTTAGGGGCGTATCCTGGGTTCGGGTGGGGCTTTGAGGACTGGCAGAGACGGCACTCACATGCAGGACATTGCGCCGGCTGGACAGGTGGCGGCCGTGTGCCAGGGCCGCCCCACGCAGGTCCACGCTGCTCTCGGGCCGGCTACCTGCTGGCCCCTGGCAATTAGGAAAGAAACTGAAGCCAAGGGGGTTGTTTCCCTCACTGCTTCCCTTTTACACGACGGGTTTCAAGGAGTTGGGAGGCTTCTTCATTCCTTTACCTTCCTCTGCATTGCCCTCCTACCTCTCCCCCGAGTCGGCCGGAGGCGGGAAGAAGTAGCGCCCCAAACTTTCCGGCACCCCCTTCCTTACACTCACCCAACCTGAGGAGGGCGCAGCTGGCAGTGGAGGCTCTCGGTAGAACACCAGGCTGTTACCGGCTAACACCACCCAAGACGGGCCCCAGTTCTTCCTGCGTGGGCGGAGGGGGGGCAGTAGTGGTTATGAAAAGGTCATTATAGAATTTCACTGGGCGTGAGTTCCCCCAACACCCTGTTTTACCCTACGGAATCTAATTACCCGGATCCCTGGTGTATTTCGGGTTCTCCTCACCTGAGTTTGCGCCCCCCTTGGGCAATCTTGGTCATGTTGAGCAGGCCTGACTTTTCCACCTCCTGAGAAGGGTAGGGAGTGGTATCTGTAAAACACCTTGTGCTGCCACACGCTTTCCCTAAGGGGTTTCCCAGGAGTGAGATCCCTTGAAGTCGTGTACATGTGGGGGGCTGGATAAGACAGGATACCCCCAAAAGAGGAAGATGTTCTTGAGGAGCAGGAATTGAGGGGTGGAACAGGGAGGATTTTAGCATTTAAAGGACATGGGAGACTCACATGGGGGTCGTCCAGAAGCTGTGGCAGAGCTCTATGAGGCTGTAAAGCTGGAGGCTGGTCTGAGTGGACAAACTGGGAGGTGCTTTGGCTGAGGCAGGGTGAACCCTGGGGGAAGGAATTGTAGAAACAGGTGGAGGAAACTTAAATTTGGGGTCCTTGGCTATAGGAGAAAGACGGGTGAGAATGTATGTGAGAGGCAAGGTGGATAATAAATATCTTATGCAAGATAATATCTTGCATAAGAGAAAGCTGTAAAATGTGAACTTTTCCTGCATGTTTTTTGGGAGGTTGGGAGGGGCCTCACCTGTGGGTCAAGCAGTTCCAGGGTCCCTGTGTCAGATGCTGAGCCCTTTGCCTGAGGTTGCAGGACATCATGGTTCTTATTCAGGGTCTGGGTCCCCTCCATAGAGCCAGAGTTCTGGGTTTAGGAGAGGGGGAGATAAAGTTTCAGTCAGATGTCACCTCAACCCACACTCAACATCCTTCTCACAATTTGCTGATTCTTCTGATCTCTCTTGAGAGCTACAGAGAGAAAACATATTACCTTGGGGTTCAGTGGGAGAAAGGAGGAGATTGAGGGGACAAGGGAACAAGTAGGAGGATAGGTCTCACCATGTCTCGGGTGCGACTGCGGCGTGGGGGCTTCCAGGACTTGCAGCCAGTCAGCGAATTTATGTAGAAGCAGCGTCCAGAGTTGGGGTCCAGATGCTGCTCCCAGGCGTCCAGCCTCTGCAGTAGGGGGCATGCAGGGTCTGGGGGTGGGGACCGAGGACAGCGGCGAAGGTCCACCAGGTTACAGTACACAGGGGCCTCTGACATGAAAGGCTGGGGTCCTGCCTGCCAGGAAAGGGGAAAGAAGGAGGTGCTTTCTCTGACTGTGCCCCTCCCCAATCTTCTCTCCCCCTTATCACCTTCTCCTTCCTCCCCCACCATTTTCTCACCACCAGCTCCCTGCCTGGGTGACCCAGGTACAGGGAGAGAATCCACAGTCACTCAGTTGCTTTTAAAAAATTCTCTCACACAGTCTTCTTTGCTTTTCTCCTCACTTCCTGTTGCCAACTTCCCTCCTCCCCCACCCAACCCCCGCCCAGGGCCGCAGGAAAGGGGAACAGGCTTTTTGTTGGTCGGGGGTGAGGGGAACACCCCACCCTTACATCCTGCAGGGTAAAAGAAGACCGAAAAAAGTGAGAGACCCCTGCTAAGGCAGTCTTTGGGAGGAGGGGTTTTTTCCACCCACTAGCAAGAAAGAGGGAGGGGAGGGACCAAGTCAGGGAGTTAGCTCCAGAGGGGATTTGCTGGTGTTCCAGCTTGCAAGACTTGACATAGGAAAAACCCTATGCCTGTAGAGTTAGTAGGAAGGGAGAAAGAGGATGGCCCATTGCTCTTCTTTCAGTCCTCCTACTGTGCCAGGTTCCCTGTCCTCTCAGGGCCTTTGCTACTAGCTGTCCCTTCTCATGTCTTCCTTTGCCTTATGGCTGCCTGTCTCTTCCTTCTCCTCCTGTTTGTTGCCTTCTCAGTCTACCTCAACCACTCTCTACCACATTTACTCTTCTTTGTAGCTTTATCAGCACCAGGATCAGTAAGGGTTATCTTGTTTATTTATGTTTGTCACCCCCAGGGGAGTCCCTTAAGGGCATGGATGCTTCTGTCCTGTTTGCCTTTATTCCCAGAATAGGGCCCAGCTGTAATATCTGTGAACTGGCCATGCTTGTGACTCACCATATTGGCACTGGTCTCTGACAGCAAGTCTTCCTGGGAGAGGGATCGTCCATTTGGCCCCTTCTCGGGGGGCTTCAGGAGGCTGGGCCTCAAACTGGCAACACTGACACTTCTACACATTTTGGGGGGAAGTGGAGGAGGCTGCTCTGATGTAGGCTGGTGTGCCTGAGATGGGTGCACCTTCTCCAAGGAGCCATGAAACAACTTTAGCCCTGGAAACAGAAATGGGAGAGAGTTATGATCATGATCAGGAGGTCAGATGGAGGCTGTGGAAAATAATGAGACCCAAAAGCCTTAAGACTAATAGTGGAAGCAATGGGATGAGGGGTAGGCTGGTGGGAGGGAGATAAGAGAAGGGGGCTGCAAAAGTTAGAGGGAAGTCCCAAGGTGTAAGGATACACACTTTTTTTTTTTTTTTTTTTTTTGGTACTGGGGTTTGAACCCAGGGGCACTCCACCACTGAGCCACATCCCCAGCCCTATTTTGTATTTTATTTAGAGACAGGGTCTCACTGAGTTGCTTAGGGCCTCACTAAGTTGCTGAGGCTGGCTTTGAACTCAAGATCCTCCTGACTCAGCCTCCCAAGTGCTGGGATTACAGGTGTGCACCACCGCGCCCAGAAGGACACACACTTTTAATCCCAACTGCTAGGGAGGCTGAGGCAGGAGGATTACAAGTTCAAGGTCAGCCTCAGCAACTTAATGAGACCTTGGCTCAAAATAAAAAATAAAGAGCTGGGAATGTGGCTCAGTGGTTAAGCTTCCCTGGGTTTAATCCCTGGTACCAATAAATAAATAAGCATACAAACAAACAGACTGGAGATGCAGGTTAGTGGTAGAGTATTCCTGGTTCAGTCCCCAGTACCAAAAAAAAACAAAGAAAAGAAAAAATATTCCCCCCCAAAGCTAGGGAGACAGGAAGGTGATGGGGGAGGGTTTAGGGCTTACTTACCAGGAGTCCAGAGGGATTGACTGGGTGAAATGATGGTTGGGCTCTGTGAAGGGATGGATTCCTCTGTCATATAGGCAGCTGGGACAAAGATGGGTCGAGAGGTGGAGGGTGCTCCCAGGCGCCTTGCCAACCACCAGTCTGAGTTGGTCTTTCGAAGCAGTAGGAACTTGTCCCCTTCAGCCAGAGACACCTGCCGGCCATCTGCCCCAGTATAAGTAAAAGCATAGAGGGCACACAGCTGGGATCCCTGAGAGGGGCTTCTGGCCCCCAGCCCTAGACTCCCCCAGGTACTTGGCCACCACCGGCCAGATAGCATTGTGGTCAGCACTGTCACCTGTGGGAAAAGGGGAAGTTGGAGATACAGAAGGAAACAGGACTGGATGCTTCTAGGCAGAAGGACATGGTTCTAAGAGCAGTGTAGGGGAAAAAGGTGAAGACAGAAGCACCTCGAGAAGAAAAGAAGGTGAAGCAGAGAACTTGGATTGGGGATCAGTTGGGTATGGGGGGCTGAGAACTTCTGGGTGATGTGTCTGGTGAGGAAGTATATAAGTAAAATGAGAGAGGATGTGGTCAAGGGAGCTGTGTGGCCAGCAAGGCAGGAAATCAAAGGAGTTGACCTTGCTTGTGAATTTTACTGCAAGTATACCTTGTAGGATCCATCTGAAGATTCAGGGACAGGAGGAGTTAGTCCTGGGTGCTGGTGGAAGTCTTGAGGTGGACACAGAAAGGAAATGAGGAGGAAGAATCAAGTCCAAGACAGAAACGCGGGGAAATACACAACAGGTAATGACAAAAATGTTTGTGACCCTTTATTAAATTTGCACAGGCATCAATGTTTCCGTTACCAATCACCTCAGACCTAAAGCTGCGTGCTTCCTGTGCAGACAGAGAGACATAGAGACAGACAAACAGAGCAAGAGAAACAGTAAAACCAAATGAAAGAGCAAGAGAAAGTGACTAGGAAAAATGCAGAGGAATTCAGAGTTGAAATACCATCCTATTCCCAATCTAGTGCATGTTTTTGAGAAGGGAGAACCTTGACATGATTCTCTATGCATTAGCCTTTTCTGGGCAGGCACCCAACTTTAATGTGTAGGTTCACTCATTCAACACTGTTGCCAAGGACTATATGGGTACAAGGAGCAGTGAAGCCTTAGATAGAGATGAAAGGGAGGAGTTTGCCCTCATGGAACTTAAGGAGACTTTAACTGGTACAAAATGCTTGACAAGGGGCTGGGGATATAGCTCAGTTGGCAGAGTGCCTACCTCGAAAGCACAAGGCCCTGGGTTTGATCCCCACCACCGCAAAAAAAAAAAAAAAAAAAGATGCTTGACAATTAGATGGGGGACTAATGTCAGCTTCTCTCTGGTGGAAGGTGGGAACTGATCTCCTTGGATTGCCAGCAGTGTTTTTTTTGGAACCAGGGATTGAACTCAGGGACACTTGGCCACTGAGCCACATCCCCAGCTCTATTTTGTATTTTACTTAGAGACAGGGTCTCACTGAGTTGCTTAGGGCCTCGCTAAGTTGCTGAGGCTGGCTTTGAACTCGAGATCCTCCTGACTCAGCCTCCCAAGTCGCTTGGATTACAGGCGTGCGCCACCATGCCAGCAGCTTATACCCATACTTTCTGACCACTCCTCTTTTTCCCTTCTTTTTCTCTATTGTACAGTGTGAAGCTTTCTGTTTGGGTTTGGAGGTCTGGCAGGTAGAGAGTGAGTGCCCCTCCTCTCTGAAGACATCAGACAACCAGCTGTCCTCCCCTGCCATGATTTGAGGGTTGGATGGTCAGTAATGTGTTTCTTCCTCAGTGGAGTGTCTATTTGTTCTTCCTCCTTGATTTGCTCTACTTTCAACATATGGAGAACCCTTCCCTCTTCTAAAATGTGACTAACTTCATCCATTTATTCATTCATCTGATTCTTTTTTCCTTTTTTATTTTTTAGCATTGTGGATTGAACCCTTACTAAGTAAGTGCTCTATCACTGAGATGCATCCCCAGTTCCATCCAGTGCTTGTTAAGTGCTGAAATCCCAATCTTCCCTTCCTTCTCTGAAGGTAGCTCTCTTGCACTTTAGTTCTCCTCCTTATTGATTAATTCCTGTTCTTTTTTATTTTTATTTTTTTATTTTTTAAGTACTGGAGATTGAACCCAGGGCACTCTACTGCTAAGAGACATCCTCAGTCTTTCTTATTTTTTATTTTGAGACAGGGTTAAATTGCCCATGCTGTTCTGGAATTTGTGATCCTCCTTCCTCAACTTCCTGATCTTCCAGCGTCAATCTCCAAGTAGCTGTGATTACAGGAATGTGCCATCATGCCTGACTCCCATTCATGGTTTTTTTGTTGTTGTTGTTGTTCTTTTTGGTTTTTGGTACTGTAAATAGAACCCAGGGTCACTTTTCCACTGAGCTACATCCCCAGATCTTTTTAAATTTTATTTCTTAAAATTTGAGACAGTGTCTTAAGTTGCTGAGGCTGGCCTTGACTTGCAATTCTGCCTCAGTTTCCCAAATCACTGGGATTATGGGTGTGTGCCATCATGCTGGGTTCCCATTCACTTTAAATATAACCAAATCTCTCCCATCTTTAAACCTCCCCTTACTAGGCTCTCAGGTTCCTATCCTATGTCTATCTGTCTGCTCTTGCATCTTAGGGTCTTAACTTCTTAAACGAGTTGCCTACCGATAGGGGTCTCCATTTCCTCTCACTCCTATCTTTCCAAGGTCACTCCTCTCCAAGGACATTTCCAAGGACCTCTCTCGGGTCACCCCACACATGTGCAAACATTTTGCAGTCCTTATGCTGCTTGACATCTCAGCAACAGACAATTCAACTGACCTTTCCTACCAACACTCTGCTGGTGTCCTTACCTTTCTGATTTTCTGTGGTATAAGAAAGAACCTTCCTCTGCCTGTTCCTTAAACCACAGAAGCCTGTCTTAGATCTTGTGCCCTTTGTGCTCTATACACCCTCCCGGGGTGGTCTTATTTTTTCAAACAATTTCCATATCCTGCTAAGTACCAAATCTCTAGATCTTTCTTTGGAGCTCCAGTCTAATCCACTGTCCACCAAAAAACTCTACTTGGATATTTCACAGGTACTAGTATATACTAGACTGAACATATCAACTTTCCCCACAAATCTGTTTCTCTTCCAGTACCACTATTCAATCACACTTAAATTCAATAAATATTTATTGAATGCTTACCACCATTTGTGGACTAGGCATTGTCAATTATGGTGGAAAGCCGGGCATGGGGGCACATGTGTGTAATCCCAGCACTTGGGAGGCTGAGGCAGGAGGACCGCGATTTCAAAGCCAGACTCAGCAACTTAGCGAGGCCCTAAGCAACTCAGTGAGACCCTGTCTCTAAATAAAATACAAAATAGGGCTGGGGATGTGGCTCAGTGGTGGAGTGCCCCTGGGTTCAATCCCCAGCGCCAAAAAAAAAAAAAAAAAAAAAAAAAAAATTATGGTGGAAAGCGTCCCTTGTCTCTCAAAACAATTAGAATACAGTGTGATAATAATCACTGTGATAGAGAAAGTACTAGCATCTGCTGGAGTTCTCAGAGTGTGCACAATTGTGCATGTCAGAAACCAGCAGTTTCCTCACGACTTACATTGATTCAACTGATTACTAAATACTGCCATTTATATCTCTCCATATCTACCTTTTTTTTTTTTTTTTGGTGGTGCTGGGGTTTGAACCCAGGGCTTTGTACCTAATCCCTACAACACACATACTCTCACTCTCTCTCTCTCTCTCTCTCTCTCTCTCTACTGGATATTGAACACAGGGGCACTAACCCACCCAGCTACATCCCGGGCACTTTTTATTTTTTATTTTGAGACAGTGTCTGGCTAAGTTGTTTAGAGCCTTGCTAAATTGCAGAGGCTGGCCTTGAAATTGTGATCCTCCTGACTCAGTCTCTCCAGTTCCTGGGATTACAGGCATGTACCTGGCAAAATTTTTTTTTATATACTGGGGATCTAACCCAGGGGTGCTTTATCACTAAGCTACATTCCTAGCCATTTTTATTTTTATTTTTTTATTTTGAGACAAGGTCCCACTAAGTTTCTGAGACTGGCCTCAAAGTTGCAATCCTCGTGTCTCAGCCTCTTGAGTTGCTGGGATTACAGGCATGTGTCACCACACCACTGCCACCTTCTTCTCCTTCTTTTTTTTTTTTTTTTTTTTTTTTAATAGATTTTTTTAAGGGCACTTTTAGGTTTAGATTTACAGTATACACATTTTTAGAAACATTCATTGACTTTAGATGTTACTGAGTTCTGGTTATGTAGATTGTAGTAGTATCAGAAGCTCAAGCATGTTGATTATGGATTGCTTCAAAATTAAGACTAAATAACAGATTGATTGTATTGCTTCCTTTTTAAAAAACATTTTTAGTTGTAAATGGACATAATATCATTATTATTATTTTTTTATGTGGTGCTGAGATTCAAATTCAGCGCCTTACACATGCTGGGCAAGCACTCTATCACTGAGCCACAACCCCAGCCCTTGCTTTTTTAATATATTGTAGGTCCTTGATATTCCTAAGGGATATGTTCAAAGACCTTCCTGACTCCCAAACAAAAGAATTTTGCTCTAGGATAAAAAATGCTTTGTTGCAACTACCACCTCTTTACCCAGATGATATAAACTCCTAATGAGTCTCCTTGCTTATAGTTGTGCTCCCCTCCCATCTGCTCCTGGCTCAGCACCCATAGTGATCTTCTAAAACACAAATATGATGGACTGGGGATATAATGCAACCTTCCTAGTATGCACAAGGCCCTGAGTTCAATCCCCAGTACTACCAAAAAAACCAAAAACCCCACAAATGTGCCTGGTTACTCCTCTGACTTAAAACTTTTCAGTGGCTTCTCACTGTTCTGAGTAAAGTCCAAATGTTATAATGTAATTTACAGAGATTTCCCTGTTTTTTTTTTTTTTTTTTTTTTTTGCACTGGGGATTGGACCTGGGGCCTTGTACATGCTACAAAAGTGCTCTACTACTGATTAGCCCTACCTACTTGCTTTTATCCCTACAACTAATATCTCTCTCTCTTTCTCTCTCTTCCTCTTTTATTTTTATTTTTTATTTTTTTGGTACTGGATATTGAACACAGGAACACCTACCCACACAGCCACATCCCCAACCCTTTTTATTTTTTATTTAGAGACAGGGTTTCACTAAGTTGCTTAGGGCCTTGCTAAACTGCAGAGGCTGCCTTTGAACATATGGTCATACTGCTTCAACCTCCCCAGCCATGGGATTACAGGTGTGTGCCACAGCATCTGGCTGAGATTTTCCCACTCTTGCCTAACCTTTACATACTCCCCACCAGAAACTCCACACTGCAGCCTTAAGCTAATTCCTCACATTACCTAAAAGGCTTTAAGATCTCTGATCCTTTGCATATGTTATTTCCTCTGCTTGAAACATTTCTCCTCTCCAGTCTTCCAGTCTTTGCCTGTTTAATTCTGACTCATCATTCAGATCTCAGTCGAAATTTCATTTGCACAATAAAACCTCTCAGCTTTCACGGTAAACTTTCTCTACTTTGTTATAACTATCAACATATTTTAAAGATTATTAGACGACAGGCATGGTGATGCATGCCTTTAATCCCTGGGACTTAGGAGGCTGAGGCAGGAGGATCACAAGTTAGAGGTCAGCCTAGTCAACTTAATGAGATCCTGTCTCAAAATAAAATGGGTTAAATCTCCAATACCCCCTTCATATGATTATTTGACTTTCTGTTTTCCAGGAAGTCTATAAATTCTGCCAAGGTAGCCCATATCTACTTTGTTGATAATTATATTTTCAATATTTTATATGGTTGCTGACACAAAGTTACCTGTCTGTGATTAGTTCTCTCATTGGTAAAATGAAAAAACAAACAAACAAAAAAAACTGTCTCATATTTGTTTGTTGTATTTCAACAACTGCTATTTTATAAAGCTCACAAAGCTATGATTTTATGGGGGCAGAAATGTGTGAAGAGTGCCCAGCTGGATGATTTTTCTGTCTCATGTAGCATAGATTCACGAAAGCTCACTTGGTGGTTTTCAGGGGGTATATGGGTTTGTCTGGAAGGCTTCACTCACGTGTCCAGCATCCTTGATGGGCGCTGAGATCATGTGGAGCTGTCAATCAAAATGTCTACACGAGGTCTCTCCAACATGGCAGCCTCAGGGTAATAGAATTTTTTTTTACATGGAAGCTCAAAGTTATCAGGGTGTTCCAAATAGCTTGAGCGAAAACTACAAAGTTGCTTCTTCTTCTTCTTTTTTTTTTTTTTTTTTTGGTACTTGGGATTGAACCCAGGGGTACTTCACCACTGAGCCACATCCCCAGCCCTATTTTGTATTTTATTTAGAGACAGTCTCACTGAGTTGCTTAGTGCCTCGCTAAATTGCTGAGGCTGGCTTTGAACTCGCGATCCTCCTGCCTCAGCCTCCCAAGTGCTGGGATTACACGCGTGCGCCACCGCACCCGACTTCTTTTTTTCTTGATGCTGCTGGACACTGAACCCAGGGCCTCCTGTATACTAAGCATGCACTCTACCATTGGACTACACTCCCAGCTTCCTTTGCAAAGCTGCTTATGGCTTAACTTCAAAAGGTCCTGAATCTTATAGTTTGTTTTTTTTTAAAGAAGTTAATGTATGTAAAGTGCTTAGAACAATGCCTGCCTTATAAGTACTATTAGTTTTTTTTTTAATACTAGTTAAAACTATTAGGTATTAATTATTCCATTTTGTTTTCTTTTCAGTGCTGGGCTCCAATCCAGAGCCGTGTGCATGGTAGACACACTGTGCGCCGGTGTGCCACTGCACCAGCTCTTCCTGTTCCTTACATGGGATTGTCTAGCTGTATGTGAGCTGCAGGCTGATGTAAATCAATATTTTAGCGACTCATATCCTTTTTGGTTGATAGGATATCTACACTAATTTCCACATTATCACTAAAGTTAGCTCATCGTTCATTGCCCACTCTAAAGCTGTAATCTTTAATAACTTGAATGAAGAGTCAGTGATTGCGAGTAGCGAAAGGCATAATCATCACCTCATCCTCGACAACTACAGCACCACAAAAAGCTACGAATTCAGTCACAGTCCCGAGTCTGTTAAAGGATAGGTGTGCGGGACCTTTAATTGCTAATGTCTCTGACCCTCCCACCAAAAAACTGCTGCGCTAGCACTGCATTTACGGCCTCCCTTGTCTCGATGGTACCCTTTTCCTGTTTCCCAGCGTTGCATGACGGGAATAAATAGTCCACTTTCCGGGAATCGACCGCCGGCAGTGCTTACGACAGAACTCCATTTCCCGGGGTGCCTCGCGGCGGCCGACGACCCAGAGGCGGGAGACCGGTTCCGGTTGCATCAGCGTGGGCTTCATCTGGAAGAATGAGGCTGTTCGTGAGCGAGGGCGCCCCGGGGAGCCTGCCGGTGCTGGCCGCGGCCGGGAGGGCCCGGGGCAGAGCAGAGCTGCTCATCAGCACTGTAGGCCCCGAAGGTACTTGGGCTGGTGCTAGTGGATGCGGGTGGAGGGGCGGGGCCGAAACAACACCGACGCTCACCCAGCGTTTGTTTTCGTGAATCCCCAGGCATGTACCAGACATTACCAACGATCTCCTTTCCTTAGTCACTCCATTAACTTTTCCCTTCCCATCACATCCTTCATCAATTATTTACCCGCGATATACTCTTTCCTAATTTTCATTCTCCCCTCTTTCGTCTTTCAGCCTCCTGAGCTTGGCTTCCCCTTCCTAACCTTCCTTCACACCAATCAGGCACTCCCTCCCCCATCACTCACATAACCGTCTCCAGGAATCTCTTTGTTGTTTTTAGGACCCCCACCCCCAAGACACTTAGGTACTTGTGTGCACACACATCTTTCAATTCTCTTTTCTCATTCCTACCCTAAGAATTTTTTTTTTTTTTTTGATACCAGGGATTGAACCCAGAGGCGCTTAACCACCGAGCCACATTTCCAGCCCTTTTTAAAATTTTTTATTAGAAATAGGGTCTGCTTAGTTGCTGAGGCTGGGTTTGAACTCGTGATCCTTCTGCGGTTGCCTCCCGAGTTACTGGAATTAAAGGCGTGCACCAGCATGCCCAACCCCAGCTAAGAGTTCTTAAGCGGTTCTCTGGTCAGTCTTCTATTTTTCTTAGTTCTGTCCTCCCACTGGGACCTCAGATCATTCCCAAGATATCCTAGTTGCTTTCAGTTGTTACAGTTTTTGGCTGCAGCACTATCCCAATACCACCACCTCCTCTCCACAATCCCATCTGTTGTTTCCAGCTGACAGTCTCAGCTGAAAACCTCTGAGTCCTCCAGCATTTTCTGGAACTCTGTTTCAGTGGTCCTATTCTAGACCTTCTGGGTTGGTATTGCCCATTTTATTTCTCTTTTTCTGGGAACATTGTATAGTTGCCCTAGGTTAACAAAGTATTTCTTCCTTTTTTTCTCTTTTTTTCTCTCCCTCTCTCTTTCCTGCACAACCCCCCTTGTTTTTCACCCATTTTCTTCTTCTGCATCAGAGTGTGTGGTCCCGTTCCTGACCCGGCCTAAGGTCCCTGTTTTACAACTGGATAGTGGCAACTACCTCTTCTCCACTACTGCAATCTGCCGGTCAGTATTGGTCCTTGATTACAGGGAGTTCATTGGATCAGAGCACACCTCTGTGTTGTTTGTGTGACTTTATTTGCAACCACTGTTTCACTGAGGGGTGAGAAATAGTCTAGACAAATGGGTCCTTCTAATTTTACCTTCTTTTGTTCTCTCCCTGGGCAGATACTTCTTTCTGTTATCTGGCTGGGAGCAAGATGACCTCACCAACCAGTGGCTAGAATGGGAAGCAACAGAGCTGCAGGTGGGGCTATGGCACAGGGAATGGCAGGTAAGTCCTTGCTCTCCATGGCCACCCTGACCTGTGTCCCTTTCATTTTAGCCAGCCTTGTCTGCTGCCTTGTATTACTTAGTTGTCCAAGGCAAGAAGGGAGAAGATGTTCTTGGGCCACTTCGGAGAGCCCTAACTCACATTGACCACAGCTTGAGTCGCCAAAACTATCCTTTCCTGGCTGGGGTGAGTTGGTCTTGAGATGGGGTGTGGGGAAGGTTTACAGTGTAAGGATGAAGAGGGAAGACTGTATTCAGAGTCTTCAAACCCCAACACTATCACTAGCAGTGTAATTTGCTATTTAAGACAAATCTCTTAAATTCTAATACTCAATTTTTTCCCTCTGCAAAATGGAAATAACATTAATACCTATGAATATCTCTGTGTCTCAATGAGTTATTTTGAGCATTGAGATAATATGAAATGCTTAACACAGTGCTTGATCATGGCAGTTTTTCAGTGAATATTATATATTACTGTTTGGAAAAAAAAATCAGTGTCTTATCTGTGTACCTTTTTCTTTTCTTTTTCCAACCAAGGAAACAGAATCTCTAGCTGACATTGTTTTGTGGGGAGCACTATATCCTTTACTCCAAGACCCAGCTTACCTCCCTGGTGAGAATTATGCATGTCACTTTACCCCAGCCCTAACCCCTGGAGCTTGGGATAGGGGTTACAGAAGAGACAGTAGACTATTGAGGACCCAGGTCAGGATGCAGCTTGATGGGGCATTTGTAGCAGAAGATGGCTAAGGGAACTTGGGAAAGCAACTGGAGAAACCTTTAAAACCTTCAGAGAGAGTGAGAAGGTCCACCCTTGCTTTCCCAATCCAGGAACTGTGCTTGCTGATTCTCTTTTTTTCTCCCATGATCATAGAGGAACTGGGTGCCCTGCGTAGCTGGTTCCAGACTCTGAGTACACAAGAGCCATGTCAGCGAGCTGCAGAGACTGTGCTGAAACAGCAGGGTGTCTTGGCTCTCCGGCCCTACCTCCAAAAGCAGTCCCAGCCCAGCCTACCTGAGGAGAGGGCTGTCAGCAATGAGCCTGAGGTTTGGAACAGGACAGGGCATCTTCACAGAGCCCTGGGACCTGAGGTGGGAGGTGGCTAGGAGACAAATGTTGAGTATTTGTCTAATTCCCTTAATTGTTGAAGAGCAAGGAGATAGTTTCTTACCTTGTGGTGCCCCCTCACCTGGTAAGGGATTCTATACCCTCTTTACAGGAGGAGGAGCTGGCTACCCTATCTGAGGAAGAGATTGCTATGGCTGTGACTGCTTGGGAAAAGGGTCTGGGAAGCTTGCCCCGCTTTCGGCCCCAGCAGAATCCAGTGTGAGTAGGCACCAAGGAGTGGGGCTTGGTTTTATAAGTAGAAATTGTTGATAAAGGGGAACAAAGTAGACAGGCTTTGTTCGCTCATGGATCTGCTAAGTTCTGTGAAGGAAAAGTATAGGATCCTTTAAGAGAAAAGATCAGAGGAGACTAATTTAGACACCTCTCTTAAAAAGTGATATTTAAGGCTGGGCGCGGTGGCGCACGCCTGTAATCCAAGCGACTTGGGAGGCTGAGTCAGGAGGATCTCGAGTTCAAAGCCAGCCTCAGCAACTTAGCGAGGCCCTAAGCAACTCAGTGAGACCCTGTCTCTAAATAAAATACAAAATAGGGCTAAGGATGTGGCTCAGTGGCCAAGTGTCCCTGAGTTCAATCCCTGGTTCCAAAAAAAAAAAAAAAGTGATATTTAAGATAAACTCTTGCAAGATAAGGAGTTACTTGCACGGGTAAGAGTGGGGAAAGGATGTTTCAAATAGAGGATACATAATGTGCAAAGGCCTGAGGGGCAAGAGAGTTTGACTCTTATAAGGAATTCTTTAAACAACAGGGGAAGCTGGTCAGTCAAGGGGCAAATGGATCAAGATGAGTCCCCCATCCCTACCCCATGTTGGGGATCAAACCCAGGACTTTGTGTTTGTGTGTTTATGGAAGGCAAGCACACACTGAGCTACATCCCAAGCCCAAGATGAATATTGAGAGGGAAACAGGGTTGAGATGATAACATACTTCCTTAACTCTTATGTTTTGTGCTTGCTGCTCTTTATCCCTGGATTACCTACATCTTACTGCTGGTGTATGAAGTCTTCTTCCAGAGACTAGTTCTGTCCTTTCCTTTTTTTTCTTCTTTCAGTAATGGAGCTTGAACCCAGGCCTCAAGCATGATAGGAAAATGCTCCATCTCTGAGCTTCATCCCCAGCCCTTTTTAATTTAAATGTGAGACAGAGTCTTGTTAGATTTTGCTACTACCCTCGAACTTGTGATCTTTCTGCCTCTGTTGGGATTGCAGGTGTGCATTACTGAACCTGGCTTTTTTCCTTTTTTATAGAGCACAAGACAGTCTCAAGTGTCATATTGTGTTGTGGTTGTCTCATTACATGTCTCTTTCCTCACTGATTTATAAGTTTATTCAGGTAGGGGTTGTCTTTTATGGGTTCAGCTGCTTGCTTAGGGCCAAGCATTCAGTAGCTATTGATAAAATGTGGATGAATTGTGAAAGTTCATCTTTTATTTATTTGCTCCTTTTGAGTATTTTTTTTTAATTTTCATTTAAAAAAAATTTTTTAGTTGTTGATAGACCTTTATTTTATTCATTTATTTGTATATGGTGCTGCGAATTGAACCCAGTGCCTCACACATGCTAGGCAAGCACTCTACCACTGAACCACAATTTGAGCCCCAATTTCCACATGTTTTAAAAATTATTTTAGTTGTAGATGGACCCAATACCTTTATTTTATTTATTCATTTTTAAAAATGTGGTGTTGAGAATCGAACCCAGTGCCTCACACATGCTAAGCAAGTGCTCTACCGTTGAGCCACATTCCCAGCCCCTCCACATTGTTTTATTGGTGCATTAAAGTTGTACGTAATGGTGGGATTTCTTGTTACACCTTTTGAATATTTCTTTAAGTATTATGGATTCAGTTTAGTGCTAAATATTCTGAGAGCTCATAAAGAATAGGAGATGGTGTTTATTTTTTGGTAATGGGGATTGAACCCAGTGGTGCCTTACTATTGAGCTACATCTCCAGCTCTTTTTATTTTTAGACAGGGTCTTGCTAAGTTACTTAGAGCCTTTGTAAATTGTTGAGGCTAGTCTTAAACTTGTGATCCTCCTGCCTTAGCCTCCCAAGTCACCGGGATTACAGGTTTGTGCCATCACACCAACTTTTCTTAGGTGTTTGTACAGGCTAATGTGTTTAAATGCATAAGTTGTGGAGGAGGGCTGGGGGGATAGCTCAGTTTTAGAGCACTTGCCTAACATGCCTGGGTTTGATATTCAATACTGACGGGGCTGAGAAACAGTAGAGGAGGAGACAATTGGCATTTAAGACCTTACAGTCAAACTAATCTCTCTTATTTTAATCTTGGGCTATAGCACCCGTTTGCCTTCCTTAAAACCCTTTTTGTGCCAGGTGCAATGACGCACGCCTGTAATCCCAGCAGCTTGGGAGGCTAAGGCAGAAGGATCACAAGTTCAAAGCTAGTCTCAGCAATTTAACAAGGCCCTAAGAAACTTGGCAAGTCCTGTCTCAACATAAAAAATGAAAGGGCTGGGGATATGGGTCAGTGGTTAAGCCCCCTTGGGTTCAACCCCTGGTCCACAGAAACACAAGAACAAAAATCCCTTTTGGCACTTTGTGTTTCACCATTGCATGGACCTAGGTAGCAGTTATACAGTAGCCTCCTTGTTTGAGGGGTTGCCTTCCATAGTTTTACTTGCCTGCAGTCTGAAAATATTAAATGGAAAATTTCAGAAATAATTAAAAATTTTTTTTAAATTGTGGATGGACACAATACCTTTCTTCTGTTTACTTATTTTATGTGGTAATGAGAATTGAACCAGCACCACGCATGTGCTAGGCAAGTGCTCTACCACTGAGCTACAACTCCAGCCCCTCAAAAGTTTTAAATAACTTTTATTACAGCATATTTTTATAATTGTTTTTTTTATTAGTTACTGTTATTAATCTACTGTACCTAGTTTATAAATTAAACTTTACTATAGGCTTGCATGTGTTGGAAAAAACAGGATATAAAGGGTTTGGTATTATCTGCATTTTTCAGGCATCCACTTGGGGTCTTAGAAAGTATCCCCAGCAGATAAGAGGACTACTGTGTTATAGAATGTAACCCCCTTGACGGCAGAATACAGGGCATACTCATTTGTTTATCTGCCACAGTACTCAGCACTCTCATAACGAGAAAGAAGTGAAAGGGTAACACCAAAGGAGTGCTACAAGATATGGTACAAAGTGATTAGGGTCTCAGGATACAAGGATACAAGGGCTTTAGGAGGCCAGTTATCAGTGAAAGAAGGTCTTCTAGAAGCAGCAGATTTCTAAGTTGTAGTTCAGAAACAATCATGATATTAAGGTATGGGAAAAAGGCCAATGCAGGAGAAATTAGTGATACCTGTGTCGAGGAAATTAATTATAAAATGTTCTGTGGAGCAGGTGGCCCATCTGACTGGGGCATATAGCAGCAACTGGAAAGAAGGAGTGAGATTAACGTGAGGATATTGGGGAGCCAGTGATTGTAGGCTGAGAATAGTTGGAAAGATGACATAAGCCCTGATGAGGTATCAGTGCTTAGGAGAGGGGAGGGGTATAGGATGTATGCAACTGAGCTTTGAAAGGTGAAGAACCATGAATAAGGAATATTGAGTCGAGTGACTTCAGTCACCTGATTGAGTGGCATAATTAGGAATGATCCTGGGAAAGTATGGAGAAGATAGTGGCTATGAAGGCAATAGCTGGTGCCTGTTGGTTTGAGTTAGGTCTTGAGGAAATGATAAACATGGGTTAAGGGGAAGAGTCAAGGGGTGCAAAAGGACTTGATAATACTGTGCATGGGTGATGAGCTGTAGGAATTTTAGATAATAATTAATGGTACTGTTAGCATAGCACATGGGAGAAGAGGTCCATACTGGGAAACATCTTGGGAGTAGTGAGAGTGAAAATGGTTGGACAGACCTTAGGAAGAGTTTTGTGGATATTTGAGAACCTCAAATCTGAGAATGAACTAATGTCAGCAGTTAAAGGGGCAGAAATTAGTGCTGGAATGAGGCAAATGAAATGCAAATAGCAGTACTTGAGATTTGCTCACTGTGGACAGGGCCCTTACCTGCAACTGTAAGGGATCTTATGGTCCTGTGAGTTCATGTGTGGAAAGACTTCAGATGTGTGGAAACCCATGACAGTTGAACAAAGTTGTGTCTGGGTATACTGTGCACTTTTCAGTCTTTCTTGACCTTGGTATCTCCCCTGTTGTCTTTTCTCTTCCTCCTTCTTTACCAGGTTGCCTGTGGCTGGGGAAAGGAATGTGCTTATCACCAGTGCACTCCCTTATGTCAACAATGTCCCTCACCTTGGAAACATCATTGGTTGTGTGCTCAGTGCTGACGTCTTTGCCAGGTGAAGATAGCTGCTAGAGAGACCTCTTCAGGGAGGAGTGGGCCCCAAGGGAATAGGATGCCTAAAGAATGGGAACTGGAAGGATCCTGGGAGCAAGGGCTAACGTGGGCCCCCATGACCACCATATTCCCTTCCAGGTACTCTCGCCTCCGCCAGTGGAACACTCTTTATCTGTGTGGGACAGATGAGTATGGGACAGCAACAGAGACCAAAGCTATGGAGGAAGGTCTAACCCCCCAGGAAATCTGTGACAAGTACCATAACATCCATGCTGACATCTACCGCTGGTTTAATATCTCATTTGATGTTTTTGGTCGTACCACCACTCCACAGCAGACCAAGTAGGTTTCCTTTCATGAGGCAGAAACTGGGGTCTGAAACAGTGAGAATATCATGGAGACAAAAGGAACTAGGGTGATGTCTAGGATTTTCTTTTGAACTCAGGATCTGAACATTGCCCCAAAATGTGTTCTGAGCAGTTATCTGGCCTTCTTGAGGGCATTCATTGTGTGACCAGGGGCTGAAGGAGCACTGGAGGGAGGTTAGAGATGGGATTTACCTGCCTTCCTTCATTGCCTCCTTCCTCTCTGGCTGCCTTAGGGTCGTAAGATATTACTTCCCACACCTGTGTGCATCGATAGAAAATACACTTGCAATAATATTTGCCCTTACAAAAACTATGTAGCAGACATGCTGCCAGCTGATGATACTGTGCAATTCAGCACCAGGACTGATTGAAGAGCAGACACAGTCTTGAAGAGAAAGCAAATAAGTCTGAATTCAGCAAAATAAATTCTTAAGTGCTGAGGGAAGAGATTGTGTGGGCAGATGAGGAATAGGTATGAGGGTGTGGACTTATCCATTAAGACTCTAACAAGGAATGGATGGCCTTTGCTTTGATTGGCTTTCTAATTTCTTTGGGGCTTGAACTGAATGAATTTGGGTCCCTGGTTGGAAGGACAGGAGGGAGGTATGCATATTTCCTCTAACCTATGTCTTGCTTACTTTGCCAGAATCACCCAGGACATCTTCCACCGGTTGCTGGCACGAGGTTTTGTGCTGCAAGATAGTGTGGAGCAACTGCGATGTGAGCGTTGTGCCCGTTTCCTGGCTGACCGCTTTGTGGAGGGAATATGTCCCTTCTGTGGTTATGAAGAGGCCAGGGGTGATCAGTGTGACAAGTGTGGCAAGCTCATCAATGCCATTGAACTCAAGGTATAAGGAAGGTCTCATGGGAAATGGAAGGAAACAATTTTTTGGGGGGGGGGTAGTTCTGGGGATTAAACCCAGGAGTACTTTACCACTGAGTTGTATCTCCAGAACTTTTTATTATTTTTCATATTGAGACAGTCTTGCTAAATTGCTCTGCTAAGTTACTGAGGCTGGCCTGAGACTTGTGATCATTCCACTTCAGCCTCTTGAGTCACTGGGATTACAAGTGTGAGCCAACAATATTTATTCGTAAGGGACTCCCAGTTTTGTCCCATCAAGGATTTTTTTTTTTGGAACCAGGGATTGAACTCAGGGGCACTCCACCACTGAGCCACATCCCCAGCCCTATTTTGTATTTTATTTAGAGACAGGGTCTCACTGAGTTGCTTAGGGCCTCACTAAGTTGCTGAGGCTGGCTTTGAACTCACGATCCTCCTGACTCAGCCTCCCAAGTTGCTTGGATTATAGGCATGCGCCACCACACCCGGCATCCATCAAGGATTTTTGTGGGGCTGGGGATATAGCTCAGTTGTAGAATGCCTGCCTTGCAAGCACAAGGCCCTGGGTTCAATCCCCAGCACCTCAAAAAAAAAAAAAAAAAAAAAAAAAAAAAAAAAAAGGATTTTTGTGTATGTGTGTACTGGGAATTGAACCCAGGGGCTTGTGCATGCCAGGCAAGTGCTCTTCCACTGCACTATGTCCTCAGCCCCAAGATTTTTATTTTAGCATCTAAAACCATCTCAGCAACTCATCTTTCAGTTCATTTGAAAATATTTATTGAGTATTTACTATGTGTTTAACATCTTTCTAGGAAATACACAGTTGTGTTTATACTTCCAACTTTTGCTCCTGATTTGGGCCACCTACATTACTTTAGATCCTTTTCTTCTATAAATGCCTCTGTCTTCTAGTTCAAGTTTAGTCGTTTATTATTTGCTTACTCATCATTTATTTGGCAAGATTTTCTTTCTTTTAAAATTATCTATTGTACCGGGGATTAAAGTTGGGACCTTGCAAATGCTAGGCAAGCACTCTAACATTTATCTATACACCTGGCCCTTTCTAAATATTTTTTTGAGACAGGGTCTCATGAAGTTACACAGGCTGGCCTTGAATTTGCAATCCTGCTTTAGCCTACTGAGAAGTTGGGATTATATGCATGCACCTGGCTATTTGGCAGACTTTTTTTTTTTTTTTTTTGAACCAGGGATTGAACTCAGGGACACTCAGCCACTGAACCACATCCCCAGGCCTATTTTGTATTTTGTTTAGAGACAGGGTCTCACTGAGTTGCTTAGTGCCTCGCTGAGTTGCTGAGGCTGGCTTTGAACTCGTGATCCTCCTGACTCAGCTTCCCAAGTCGCTTGGATTACAGGCGTGCGCCACCATGCCCGGCTTTGGCAGACATTTTTAAATCTGTATAGTTGAGTTACAGTTTAGGGACTAGGGACAAGAAAGCGAATAAGACAGATTTTTAGCCAGTGTGGGAAGGATATCAGCACTAAACAAGGAAATAATATAGGAAAAACTGCCAGGAAGATGTGCTAGAGAGTGGGCTTTAAGTTAGGTGGTGACGGAAGGCCTCTGAGAGTAAGTTACATTTGAACTGAGAGTTGAACTGAAGAATGAGAAGGAGCAAGGTGATGGGTGGTGTTAAGAGTGTTGCAGATTGAAGGACCAGGAAATGTAAAGGTTCTGTGTTAGTCAACTTTTTGTTACTTTGACTAAATACCTGAGATAAATAATGTGAAAGGAAGAAAGGTTTATTTTGGCTCACAATTTCAGAGATTTCAGTGTATGGCCACTTGGCTGCATTGTTTCTGGTCCTGTGGTGAGGCAGAACATCATGGTGGAGAGCATGTGGTGGAGCAAAGCTGCATGGCAGCCAGAAAGCAGAGAGTGGAACTGGGAACAATATATAACTCCCACTGACCTACTTAGGCCTCACCTCTTGAAGTTTATACTGCTTCCCAATAGCCTATTAGGCTGAGTCTATCAATGAAGATTAGGTCATTGATGAAGTTAAAGCCTTCATGATGTAATCACCTTCTAAAGCCCCTACCTCTGAACATTGCTGCATTGAGGAGCACAGCCTTCAACAGATGGACTTTTGAGGGACATTTCAGATCCAAACCATAACAGCCTGGAGGTAACAAAGCTCAAAAGGCAGAATTGAAAAGGCTAGTATACTGTGGTATAGTGAAGGAGGAGGAGGATGGATTAAGATAAGGTCAGTTAGAAAGACTAGGGCAAGATTACCAGGGCCTCCTAAGCCATTGTAGGAGTTTAAGATTTTATGTTAATAGAATGGCAAGCTGCTTTGTGGAAAATGGAAAGAAAAGGAAGAGAAGTGGGGAGAAGAGTTTGAAGGCTAGAATCCAGAAATGGGATGTTCCTGGCTTAGACTATATAATTAGTAGAAATGGGGAAAATAAATAGACTTGGGATATACGTATATGTGTACATATATATATATATATTTTTTTTTTTTTTTTTTTTTGAACCAGGGATTGAACTCAGGGACACTTGGTCACTGAGCCACATCCCCAGCCCTATTTTATATTTTATTTAGAGACAGGGTCTCACTGAGTTGCTTAGGACCTCGCTAAGTTGCTAAGGCCGGCTTTGAACTTGTGATCCTCCTGACTCAGCCTCCCAAGTTGCTTGGATTACAGGAGTGCGCCACCATGCCCGGCTGTATATATTTTTTTAATGTGGTGCTGAGGATCGAACCCAGTACCTCACATATGCAAGCGTTCTACCACTGAGCCACAACCCCAGCCTTGGGATATATTTTGGACATAGACTATAGTGCTGGTTACACTGGAATTTGGAATAAAGGAAAAGATGATTTATAAATTTTTTGGTATGAGCTGGGAATATAAATTGGTGGTAGAATGCAGGCCTTGCATGTGTGAGGTCCTGGGTTTAATCCCCAGCACCATCACCAAAAAAAGAGAAAGAAAGAAAAAAAAAAAATTGGCTTGAGCAGCTTGGATAGATGGTAGTGCCATCTCTGACAGTGGGCAAGATTAGCAGAAAGTGCCTTCATGCTAAATGTAACGATACTGTTTGGGTTTGCTAAGCTTGAGATACCTGTAGTCATCTATGTAGGCAGTTGGATCTAAGCCTATGGAATTCAGGAGAGAGGTCCTGAGAGAGTTGCAGTATCTCACCTTCAAAACCCCAGGTGAGCTGGTTGCTGTGGCACACACCTGTAATCCCAGTGACTCAGGAGGTGGAGGCAGGAGGATTGCAAGTTCAAGGTTAGTCTTGGCAATATCGTGAGACACTAAGCAACTTAGCAAGACCCTGTCTCAAAAAGTGAAAAGGACTAGGGATATAAATCAGTGGGAGAGTGCCTCTGGGTTCAGTCCCCAGTAACACATGCAAGGCCTGCATTCTACCACCAATTTATATTCCCAATTTAATACCCCCCCACCAATTGCTGTGCTGCACGCATGTGCGCATGCGCGCGCGCGCACACACACACACACACACACACACTCTCCCACCCACCCATACCCACACACATACACACACACACACACACACACATACCCCTTCCAGGAGGTGAAAACTCTACTGGAAAGTTTCATTGATTAACTCCACCTAACTGTTTAAAACTTTAGCTGTCACCCTTCATTGTCGTTATATTCACTGTCTACCCCACAATTCGGTATTTTTTGACATTTAGCTTTGTAAAGATCTGTGCTTGTTTCTTAAGCAAGCCATGGCTCCCTGACTTGACTGTAACCTCGAGGAGAGGAGGCACATGTTATCTTTTGTCGGTCCTTTCTTCTCTCAGTGCAGTGCCCTTTACTGCCTATGCTTAGAGACTGCTTTTTCCTACTCTTCAGTGATGAAACAGAAATGTGAAACTCTGAAGAACAAATGTTATACTGTGCAAATTTGAGTTTCCCAAGTTCCAAGAAGCCCAAGTAGTTGAGTGGGCTGGGTGTGAGCATGAAGCTAAGTTAGTGGGCAGCTGAGGCACTCTTCCCTCTGTGTCCGTCTGTAGTCCTGATCCTGTCTGTCTCGCCCTGGGTCACCCCTTCTCTGGAATTTCCCTTCACAGAAACCTCAATGTAAAGTTTGCCGGTCCTGCCCCGTGGTAAAGTCCTCCCAGCACCTGTTCTTGGACCTGCCTAAGGTGAGTGAGCCTTTAAACTCAACCTGGTTTTCAGAAGGCTCTTCTGTCCCTCTACCTTAACCACAAATATGGATGTTTAACTACTCTCAAGTGTTATTTTTTTCCATTAAAAATTAAATGTGCAGCCAGGTGGGGTGGCGCATGCCTGTAATCCCAGCGGATCAGGAGGCTGAGACAGGAGGATTGTGAGTTCAAAGCCAGCCTCAGCAATTTAGCGAGGCGCTAAGCAACTCAGTGAGACCTTGTCTCTAAATAAAATACACAATAGGACTGGGGATGTGGCTCAATGGTGGAGTGCCCCTGAGTTAAATCCCCAGTAACCCCCGCCCAAAAAAAAAATTACATGTGCTGTTGTGAAGCGATAAGACACATTAAAGGGCACAAAGCAGAAGTTTCAGGTCCATCAAGCCCCAGGCTCACTTGCCAGAAATATTTACTACTGTGCATCTTTTGTGTCGAATCAGATACATCCTGTGCATATAAAAGTATGCTCATTCCTCTAGCTTTTTCTTAATACAAATTAGTTCAAGGCATTTACACTTTTCTGCAACCTGCTTGCTTTTGTTTTATTTTGTAATGTGTCTTTTGTGGTGTTTCCCTCTGCCCCCATATTATGAATTGATCCATGGCTAACTTATCAATGAGCTATATCCCATTAATTTTTTTTTATTTTGAGGCAGGGTCTTGCTGAATTGTCCAGGCTGGCCTTGAACTTTCAATTTTCCTGCCTCAGTCTTCTAAGTTGCTGAATTTACATGTGTATGCCACTGCTCCTGGGTTGTAATGTCTTGACCAGTTTTCTACCTTAGTAAATCTCCCTCCCTCCATAAACTTTTCTTTTTTTTTTTTTTTTTTTTTGGTCCTGGAGATTGAACACTGGATGCTCTACCACAGAGCTATATCCTCAGCCCCTTTTATTTTATTCTTTTTTTGAGGCAGGGTCTCACTGGGTTGCTGAAGCTGGGCTGGAATTTATGATTCTCCTGTGTTAGCCTTTCAAGCTGCTGGGCTTACAGGGATTACAGATACATGCTGCTCGGCCCAGCTCCTTATTTAACTTTTTATTAGGAAATAATTTCAAGCTTGCAAAAAAGTTGTAAAAATAAACTTGCTAGAACAAAGAACATGATTAAACAACATGATTGTTTAACCAGAAGATCCTTGCCTACCCATTACCCAGAATCCGTTATGGTTATGTTCCATTTGTTTTTAGTATATTTGCTCTCTTCCTCCCTTACCCTCCTCTCCCTCCTATTTATATGTAATATTCTCTTTTTTAAATACTTCAATGTGTTTCCAAGAAATCAGACTTTTTTTTCTTTTAATAAAGATGGATTTAAATCTTTATTTTTTATGTTGTGCTGAGGATCGAACCCTAATGTGCCTCGCACATTCACGGCAAGTACTCTACCACTGAGCTATAGGCCCAGCCCAAAACCAGACATTTTTTTGGATAACCGCAGTGAAGTTAACATCAGGAAATTTAGTATTAATATATTTGTCAATGCACTATCCAAATTCTAATTTTTTTCAGTTATCCCACTAATATATATATAATTTTTTCAGTGCTGGGGATTTGAACCCAGAGGCTCACACATGCTAGGCAAGCACTCTATCACTGACCTATACCCCCAATCCTTTTTATTGTAATTTTTTTATATTGAGATATTTATTTGTGGTACTAGGTATTGAACCCAGGGCCTTGTGCATGAGAAGCAAGCACTCGACCAACTGAGCTAATCCCAAGCTGAGATGTTTATTTATTTAATTCATTTATTTTAAATATTTGGTTTTAGTTGTAGGTGGACACAATACCTTTATTTTATTTTTTTGTGGTGCTAAGGATCAAACCCAGGGCCTCATGCATGCTAGGTGAGTGCTCTACCACTGAGCCACAACTCCAGCCCAGCCACATCCCCAGCCTGATGTTTATTTTTTAATAAAAAAAAAAATTAGAAGTTGCCATTCTGGCTTTGAACTTGAGATTCTCCTGCCTCAGACTTGTAAGGCGGGTGAGATTACAAGTGTGTGCCACTATGCGCAGGACAATATATATATGTGTGTGTGTGTATGTGTGTATGTATGTATATATTTGGTACTGGGGATTAAACCCAGGGGTGCTTGATCACTGAGCCACATCCCAGCCCTTTTTTTTTTTTTTGCGGTGCTGGGGATCAAACCCAGGGCCTTGTGCTTGCAAGGCAAGCACTCTCCCAACTGAATTATATCCCCAGCCCCTCAGCCCTTTTTTTTTTTTTTTTTTTTAAAAGTATGTTTAGTTGTAGATGGACTCAATGCCTTTATTTATTTATGTGGTGCTGAGAGTCGAACCCAGTGCCTCACACATGCTAGGCAAGTGCTCTGCCACTGAGCCACAACCCCAGTCCCAGCCCTTTTTAATATTTTGTTTATTTGGAGACAGGGTCTTGCTGAGTTGCTTAGGGCCTCACTAAGTTCCTGAAGCTGGCTTTGAACTCACAATCCTCCTTCCTTAGCCTCCTGAGCTGCTGGGATTACAGGCATGTGCCAATGGGCTGGGCCAAGACAATATTCTTTATAGCATTATTTTATTCCTTTGGTATGGGATCTAGGTTAGAATTATGTGTTGCTTTTAGTTTTTTTTTTTTTTTTAACTCTAGTTTCGTTCAATTTTAAACAATTCTTCCACTTTGTCTTTTATGACATTGGCATTTTTTAAGATTGTGGGTCCTGACCCTCTTTTCAAAGTAGAACATTCCTCATTTTGGATTTGTTGGATATTTCCTTATGATAGGATTCAGGTTTTGCATCCTTTGATTAGAGTCTACATAAAGGATATTATATCCTTTCTAGAGACACTTGATGGCCATCTGTCCCCTCATTGGTACTGTTAAATTTTTTTTTAGTCAATATGTTACTCATATTTGGAAGTAGGATCACAAGTTCGAGGACAGCTTGAGAAACTTAGTGAGACCTTGTCTCAAAATAAAATAAAATAAAGGACTGGAGATATATAGCTTAGTGACAGAGCACTTGTTTGGCATGCACAAGACCTTAGCTTCAATCCTCAGTACCATAAAAAAGAAAAAACTATTATTCATTTTCTCTACTATATCATTAATACTTTCCTCCTAAAGGATGTATCATTAAGTTCCTCCTTGCAACTTAGCAAATAGTATGTGGGAATGCACTTAAGATCATGCAAATACTTGACTCTTCATGAACAAAATGTTGACTCTAAATTTGACCTCTATTTAGCTTTCTTACCTAAGCCAGTTTGTATGTGTGGTGCTGGAGATTGTACCCAGGGCCTAATACTTGCTAGGCAAGCACTCAACCACTGAGCTATAACCCCAACCCATTTAAAAATTTTATTTTATTTACTTATTTGTTTGTTTGTTTATACTGGGGATTGAACCCAGGGCCTTATACCACTGAGCTAAGTCCCTAGCCCTTTTTATTTTTTGAGACAGGGTCTCACTAAGTTGTTAGTCTGGCCTCAAACTTGAGATCCTTCTACCTCAGCCACCCAAGTTGCTATAAATTTTATTTTTGAAACAGGATCTTGCTAAGTTTCCCAGGCTGACTTGAACTTGCAATACTTCTACCTTGGGCTCCCAAGTGACTGGGATTACAGGCATACAACACTATGCCTGGCTTTTTCTTTTTTTCTTTTTTTTTTATTACAAAACTTTTAATATTTTGGGGTAAGCCCCCACGAATAAAAACCACTGGGAAGGGGTAATCTTCTCACCCTCCAGGAATGGTTCAAGGGAAGAAAGGTTACCTACCTAAGGGGAAGATAGCACAGAGGGAATTCTGTGGATTTGTGGCAGGGGACCTGCTGTGGGTTCTGGGACCTGTGTATACTACAGGAGAAAATAGCATGGTGAGGCTGTATCCAGGAACAACTGTGGGGCAAGAGGGTGGACATGAAGCCTCAAAGTTACTTAGCTTCCTCCTCCTCATTTGCCTTTTTCTGCTTTTGCCGCATGATCTCAGTCCTGCCCATGGGTGGCAGCCAAAAATCTGTCATTTCAGTGTTTTCCTTAACTGAGTTGCTCTACTTTTCACATTATTTACAGTTAGCAAGCTCATATTGGTTACCTTGGGTTGTAGCCATGGTAGCAGGCTCTGGCCTGCTTCCATTGTTTTCCTTGATCTGTGTACCCTGAATCAATGTTTATCATGATGAATTTCCAACTCTGCCATTCCTTTCCACATTTACCTTCCTCCCTCATTCAGGTTGGGTATCTTATTGTTCCTTATTTGGCCAATGGGAGGCTCTTCTTATTTACTCTCCTTATTTGGGCAGTGGGAGATGTCTTCTCCATTTTTGAGGTCTCCCACCACTTTTTAAACATTTAATTTCAGGCATAACAAAATACTCTAGGTTCATTTTGTTTCCATCATGGAATTACCATCCTCTGCTGCCTCAGCCTCCTGAGTAGATGGGTTGTAGGTGTGTGCCACTGTGCCCAGCCAGTTTATTTTTAATAATGACACAGGGGCTGGGAATGTAGCTCAGTTGGTAGAGGGCTTGCCTTGCAAGCAGAAGGCCTTGGGTTTGATCCCCAGCACCACCAAAAAAAAAAAAAAAAAAAAAAAAAATGACACAGTATTCCATTCTGTGGTATCATAGGATTTTTTTTCACCAGCCATTTTCTATGTTCATTATTAAGTAGATTTCTAGTATTTTGTAATTATATATAATGTTGCATTTGTATTTTTGCATTGCTGGAAGTTCATCTTAAGGATAAATTCTTTAAAAGCGATTGCTTTTTGTATTAAGGGTAAATGCATATGTAGTTTGTTGTCAAATTTTCCTCAGTAAGTGTTGTACCATTTTGCATATCTATTGGCAATATGTGAGTGTGCCTATTCCCCATAGTCCCACCAATAGAGTATATGTTAGGCATCAGAAGTTTGCTCCATTCTTTTAACAGTGGCATAGTATTTATGTGGCTGAGTTCCATGGAGCATCTCTTCAAGAAGATGATTTTGATTTCAAAAGTGGTATTAGGACTGGGGTTGTGGCTCAGTTGGTAGAGCGCTTGCCTAGCATGTGTGAGGCACAGGGTTCGATTCTCAGCACCACATTAAAAATAAAATAAAGGTCCATCGACATCTAAAAAAATATTTTTAAATAGTGGTATTAGCTTTTTAATATTTTAGATAGAAATTTATGACATAAAAAGTGGAAGTTCCTACATAAGAATAAACATAAATGCATATTTTCCTTTGATTTTTTTTTTTTCTGGTCAATATTACTCTATTGCTGGTCACAGTGGCACATGCCTGTAATCCTAGCAGCTTAGGAGGCTGAGGCAGGAGGATCACAATTTCAAAGCCAGCCTCAGTAACTTACTGAGGCCCATAACAACTTAGCAAGACCCTGTCTTTAAATAAAATACTTTTTAGCCAGGCATGGTGGTGCACGCCTGTAATCCAAGTGACTTGGGAGGCTGAGTCAGGAGGATCGCGAGTTCAAAGCCAGCCTCAGCAACTTAGCGAAGCCCTAAGCAACTCAGTGAGACCCTGTCTCTAAATAAAATACAAAATAGGGCTGGGGATGTGGCTCAGTGGTGGAGTGCCCCTGAGTTCAATCCCTGGTTCCAAAAAAAAAAAAAAAAAAAAAAAAAAAACTTTTTAAAAAAGGGCTGTGGATGTGGCTCAGTGGTTAAATGCTCCTTGGTTCAATCCCTGATTATTTAAAAAAAAAAAAAAAAAAAATTAACCTATTTACTTTTGCTATTATAATTAATAGGACTATAGTTATTTTGCAGTTTGCCTTATGTGACTGATAATGTATCTTGGAGATCTTTTCATGTCAATACCTATAGGTTTACCTCATTCTTTTTAATAATTTTATTATAGTTATATTGTGATTATATTGTGTATATATGTTGTATTTTCCATGTATGATTTTATAATATGTCTATTTATACAGCATATTTAAATTTAAAACTCAAACCATGAGAGTTTTAGTTTTTATATTTTTTAAAAAAGATCTTGCTGTATTGCCTAAGCTGGCCTCCAACTCATGAGGCCACTTTAGCCTCCTCCATAATTGGGATTTATAGGTGCCTGTCTTGGTTTAAAATTTTTGCTGTCATAAACAATGTATTTCTTTTCTTCTTCTTTCTTTTGGTATGGGTAGTTGAGCCTAGGACTTTGTGTGCATGCTATGCAAGTACTCTACCACTGAGCTACATCCTTACCCCTTTTTATTTTGAAACAGTGTCTTGCTAAGGTGCTCAGAAACTTGAGATACTCCTGCTTCAGCCTCCAGAGTTACTTGGATTACAGGTCTGTGCCACAGTGCCTGGCCATTAGTGCTTTTTTTTTTAATTTTTTTTTTTGCTATTGGGGATTGAACCTAAGGGCACTTTACAACTGAGCTACATCTCTAGTCCTTTTTTTTATATTGAGACAGGGTCTCACTAAGCTGCTGAAGGTCTTGCCAGATTGCTGAGGCTGGCCTCAAACTTGAGATCCTCCTTCCTCGGCCTCCTGAGTTGCTGGGATTACAGGTGTATGTGTCACTGTCCCAGCAATGTTGCATTTCTCTCTTTTTTTTTTCTTTGGTACCAGGGATCAAACTCAGGGATACTTGATCACTGAGCCACATTCCCAGCCCTATTTTGTATTTTATCTAGAGACAGGGTCTCATTGAGTTGCTGAGCACCTTGCTGTTGCTGAGGGTGACTTTGAACTCCTAATCCTCCTGTCTCAGCATCCTGAGCTGCTGGGATTACAGGTGTGGGCCACTGTACCCAGCTTCAGTATTGCATTTCTTTATGTATACATCTCTACATTTCTCACACACACTAGGCAAGTTCTCTTATCACTGAGCTACATCTCTAGTCCATACATCTCTACAATTTTTGTGTGTGTGTTTGTGTGTGTGTGGTACTAGGGATTGAACCCAAGGGCACTTAATCACTGAGCCGCATCCCCAGCCCTTTTTAGCATTTATTTTGAGACAGGGTCTCTCTAAATTGTTGTTTTTTTTTTTTTTGGTACTGGGGATTGAACCCAGAGGCACTCCACCACTGAGCCACATTCCCAGTCCTATTTTGTATTTTATTTAGAGACAGGGTCTCACTGAGTTGCTTAGGGCCTCGCTGAGTTGCTAAGGCTGACTTGAACTTGGATCCTCCTGCCTCAGCCTTCTGAGTTGCTGGGATTATAGGTGTGCGCTACCTACCATGTCTGGCCTATGTCTACACTTTTAAGGGAATATTTCTGCTAATAAATTCATAGAAGCATAATTACTATGTCAGAATCATGAATCTTTTAAAATTTTTATTATAGGTAGCCAAAATATATTAAAATGTTGTTCATATTTATCCTTTTTTTTTTTATGGTGCTGGGAATTGAACCCAGGGCCTTGTGCTTGTGAGGCAACACTCTACCAACTGAGCTATATCCTCAGCCCCCTATTTATCCTTATGTTAACCATGTATGAGATCTTCCTAATTCTGCCCTCTGTCTGCCATCTCAGCTGGAAAAGAGATTAGAGGAATGGTTGGGGAAGACATTGCCTGGCAGTGATTGGACACCCAATGCCCGGTTTATCATTCGTTCTTGGCTTCGGGATGGCCTCAAACCACGCTGCATAACCCGAGACCTTAAATGGGGAACTCCCGTACCATTAAAAGGTTTTGAGGACAAGGTAAAAACTCTAACATTTATTCATGTCTCAAATTATAGTCTCAAGACTAGCAGAATAGATTATTGATTCTATCTTGTTTCAGTCTGAAATTTGGGTTGGTCCCTACTATTTCCCTTCTCTTGACCCTCTAGGTATTCTATGTCTGGTTTGATGCTACTATTGGCTACCTGTCCATCACAGCCAACTACACAGACCAGTGGGAGCAATGGTGGAAGAACCCAGAGCAAGTGAGCAGTTCTTGGTTAGCTTGTCTATGGGGAGGGCATGTATGTTCTTTTTTGGAATTTTGAAGAAAGTCTCAGATCTCTCTCAACTGTATTCTTTTAGGTGGACCTTTACCAGTTCATGGCCAAAGATAATGTTCCATTCCATGGTTTAGTCTTTCCTTGTTCAGCCCTAGGAGCTGAGGACAACTACACTTTGGTCAAGCATCTCATTGCTACTGGTGGGTACCCTAGAAGAAAGCAGATGGGCTGTTCTTAGGAAATGAGGACTGAGGCAGTATTTGGAAGAAGGTCCCAGTGAGGTGCTAGGTCTTGAGTTAGGAGTTGATATGGATTAGGAAATAATTAAAGCTTGAGAACTTCATCCAGAGTAAGGAAACAAGATTCTGAAGAAAGCAAAAGTCCAAAGCTAAAATTCTATATTAAGTATGAGCAAAGAGAAAAAAAGCCCAGAATGGCTAGAAAGGGATCCCAAGTTCTATGCAGATCAGCAGACATTGTTGGACATCCACCATTAATGTTAAAGGAAAGGGAACAAGAATTACTGGGTCGAAGAAGGGAATATTATTTGAACAGATGGTTCTCATTCTCTGTCCAGAGTACCTGAACTATGAAGATGGGAAATTCTCTAAGAGCCGTGGTGTGGGAGTGTTTGGAGACATGGCCCAGGACACAGGGATCCCTGCTGACATCTGGCGCTTCTATCTGCTATATATTCGGCCTGAGGGCCAGGACAGTGCCTTCTCCTGGACAGACATGCTGCTCAAGAATAATTCTGAACTGCTTAATAACCTGGGCAACTTCATCAACAGGTGGGCATTGGTAAGGTGTTAGAGTCAGCAGAGGAGCTGAAAGAGGGCTAATTCTCCCTCAGGAGATAAGAATGTAGAGAGAACTAATAAGTGGGAAGGAGGCTGTGAAGGATGGGAAGAACACTGGAAAATTGAGTTGTCAGTTGAACTCTGCTCCCAGCACATAGTTGGCAAGGTATGCTTTAGGCAATAGAGAATTAGCAAAAATGTCACAGAGGGATTTTTACATATTGCTTTCTAACTAATGTTCTTTGTAGAAATGAAGACATATTTTCTGCTCAAAACAAAGTTCACCTACAGGCCACTAAAAAGTTTGGCTGAAGAAAGGGGTTATTTCAGTGTAATAACAGGTGGCTTCTGCTCTACTCTTTGAAGTTGTTACATTAGGTTCACATTCTACTCTTTGTCCCTATTACAGTGATTCTGCAGTCTGAAGAAATATTCTCCATGGCTTAGAATTCTTCTGTTCTTCTCTCTGAGCCCTGGGCCTTTAGCTCAGTACTACTTACCCTTTCAGGTTTTTTCATTAGCCATATTCAACAGATAGTCTTCATTAGAGTGTTTTATATAAAGTATCACATAATAAATTTAAACTTGAGGGCTAGGTTGTGGCTGAGTGGTAAAGTTCTTGCCTCACATGTATGAGGCCCTGCATTCAATCCTCAGCACCATATAAAAACAAATAAAGGTATTTTGTCCATCTGCAACTAAAAATATTTCTTGGGGCTGGGGATATAGCTCAGTTGGTAGAGTGCCTGCCTTGCAAGTGCAAGGCCCTGGGTTCAATCCCCAGCACCACAAAAAAAAAAAAAAAAAAAAAAAAAAATCTTAAAAAATTTCAACTTGATCATTTTAAAAATTTACTTAAAAGCAAAATGTACAATTGCTTAACTTGATCAGGTTTCTTCATTTAAAGTCACATTCTTAGGGGAGAGGAATAAAGGCTTAATTTGTTAAACTTTGCCTTTGAGTTTGAGGGTCCAGGAAGCATGTTAATTTGGCAGGAATCCTGAGAGAATAAAAAGTTGTGGAAATTGGGTTAAATATCTATAACAACACTGACAAAATAAATTTTTCTTTTTCTCCTCTTCTCCTTCTCTATCTCCATTAAGAGCTGGGATGTTTGTGTCTAAGTTTTTTGGGGGCTCTGTGCCTGAGATGGTGCTTACCCCTGATGATCAGCGCCTAGTGGCCCATATTACTCTGGAACTCCGACACTATCACCAACTGTTGGAGAAGGTTCGGTAAGTAACCCTGATAGCTCTGCCTCTTAGTGATTTGCCAGCATGTTGAGAGCCTCATACACCTTGGCCTGCCTCATCTCTTCCCAGGATCCGGGATGCCTTACGCAGTATCCTCACCATATCTCGACATGGCAACCAATACATTCAGGTGAACGAGCCTTGGAAGCGGATTAAAGGCAGTGAGGCTGACAGGTATGTTAAAGGGGTAGGGCTGGCTACAGAAATTAGGTGGCTGATAGGCTGTGTCCTTCTGGAGGTCTTGATTAAATCTCTCTTCTCCCCAAGGCAGCGGGCAGGCACAGTGACAGGCTTGGCAGTGAATATAGCTGCCTTGCTGTCCATCATGCTCCAGCCTTTTATGCCTACGGTTAGTGCCACCATCCAGACACAGCTGCAGCTCCCACTTCCAGCCTGCAGTGTCCTTCTCACGAACTTCCTGTGTACCTTACCAGCAGGGCACCAAATTGGCACGGTAGGTCTAAGAGTCAGAAGGGCCAGTCTCTCAAAATTCGTGCTTTTACCATTTGACTTTTGGGGTGGGGTTAGAGAAGACGTAACATTTTCTTGTTCTTTGCTTGGGCCAAGAAGCTCTTATAGGTGTTTTGAATCCCCTTCCCCATTCTGCAGTTGGGTTGCTTGTGATATAAGGTCCTTGGTATTGGTTCATAAGTTCAGTGTTTTCATGCTAAGACTGTACCTGGCACATAAAAAGTAACTGGTACACAACCATTTGAAGAAATACTGTGATCACCTTGTCTCCATACTACTTTGGGCTTTCTGAGTGAATGCTTTTTCTGAATTCTTTTCTTAACCAGAAGGTATTTGCTTAGTGTTCTGTTCCAAGAGTTTTATTTTGGGGAGGGAGGCAGTACTGGGGATTGAACCCCAGGCCTCATTCACTTGTCCATGCGAGGCAAGTGATCTACTGTTGAACTACATCTTTGGCCCTTTATTTTTTGAATTGGCCTTGAACTTTCAATCCTCCTGCTTCTGCATTATCAGGTAGAACTTGACATAGGCAATGCCATTTTGAAATATATCCTCCATCTTAGAAGAATCACCTCATAGTCACTCTGACTCAGCCTGACTTAAACCCGGGACATAGTCCTCCATCATGCAAAGAAACCACAAACAGGCTGGCCTTGGTGGCACACACCTGTAATCCCAGTGGCTCGAGAGGCTGAGGCAGAAGGGTTGCGAGTTCAAAGCCAGCCTCAGCAACTTAGCAAAGCCCTAAGCAACTCTGTGAAACTGTCTCTAAATAAAATACAAAAAAAGGGCTGGGAATGTGACTTAATGGTTGAGTGCCCCTGGGTTCAATCCCCAGAGCCAGAAAAAAACTGCAAATACTTCATCATCTTAAGAAATTGTTATGCGGGACTAAAATCCTGAAAACACCTAGTTCCTTATGAAAGTGAAACCACAAGGACCCTTCCCCTTAATACCCTAACTGCAAGCAGAAGATGGTTTCAGTCTCCACTAGGCCCTCCTCCACAGGTTTGTCTGGAATAAACCTGTGTTACTGTTACTCTCCATTTCCTTCATTTCTTTCTTTCCTTACACATATTATCTGGGATTACAGGCATGTACCATGGTACCTAGCAGCATTAAGGATTTTTAAATGTCAAGAGTGGGGTTGGGCCGGGCACAGTGGCAGATGCCTGTAATCCCAGCGGCTTGGGAGGCTGAGGCAGGAGGATCACAAGTTCAAAGCCAGCCTCAGCAAGGGCAAAGTGCTAAGCAACTCAGTGAGACCCTGTCTCTAAATAAAACACAAAATAGGGTTGGGGATGTGGCTCAGTGACCCAGTGCCCCTGAGTTCAATCTCCCTGGTTCAAAAAAAAAAAAGTGGGGGAGGAGAGGCTCATGATATAGTTTGGTAGAGTTTATGTGTAAGCAGTGAATGATTCTGGAATTCTTTTTCACAGGTCACGCCTTTGTTCCAAAAATTGGAAAATGACCAGATTGAAAGTTTGAGGCAGCGCTTTGGAGGGGGCCAGGTGAGAAAGCTAGACTATGCCTTCACCCAAGAGCCACAGCAGCACCTCCTTAGTTTCCCCAAGTAGTCCTCACTCATCACACTTTCCATCTTTTGACACTGCTACTTCCTTATAGTTTTTCTTTCCTGTCTTAGCTAGAAGAGTCCTTGGAGTTAAAGGTAATCACTTTTCTAGAGTTGTTACCTAAAACTGGAGATCAGGGGATGTTTATGGCAGCCAGTGATAACCTTGTTCTTCTTCTGCAGGCAAAAATATCCCCCAAATCAACAGTTGTAGAGACTGTTAAAACAGTGGGGCCACAGCAGATACAAATGCTGATGGATGAAGTGACAAAACAGGTATGAAGCTGAAGCCCATTGGTTGACTGGAAAAGCTGAATCCTAAACAGGTTGTTTCCTGATCTCACTATTACTCCCCCCACTCACCTTTCTCTTAGGGCAACATTGTCCGAGAACTGAAAGCACAAAAGGCAGACAAGAACCAGGTTGCTGCAGAGGTGGCTAAACTCTTGGATCTAAAGAAACAGTTGGCTCTAGCTGAGGGGAAACCCCTTGAAACCCCTAAAGGCAAGAAGAAAAAGTGAGAGAACTTGGCTTATAGAAAGTCTCTTTAATGGATATGAACAGTAATAAATAAATGTACAATCTCTATATACAACCTGAGACCCTTTCCTTTCATCTCCCCCAAGCCTTCCCCTACTGGACATGTGGTCGAGGGTCACATCATTGGCACTGGTGTGAAGGTGGTCAGTAGCCACTTCAGGGTAAGGTAGGTAGTGGCCCCAGTTGGGGAGCGATGGTCCCAATTGTTTAGGCTTGGTGCAGATTAACCATTCGGTCAATTAGAGCACGGCGTGTGACTTCTACTTCCTGAGTCAGGCGCTCGATTTCCTGCTTGAGCCGTTCATTCTCTTCAGTTAACTGTGCCACTTTCCTTTCATTCTCTTGTTCTTTTTCCTTCATGCGTTGCTTTCCTGCCCGGGTTGGCCACTGGCCACTCTGCTTCCGTTTCCTAGTTTTTCCTTGGTCTTCCTCTTCTTCCTCCTGAGCCAGCGAGCTCTGACTGGAGTCTGGAGAGCAAGGACTCTGGGAGATGCTTGTGATCTCTGCTGGTCCTGGCTCCTCAGCCAGCCAAGCCAGAGATGCAGGATCAAGAGTGGTGAAGGTTTTTGATTTTTCCTTCAAAGAAATGAAGAAAGGATATTAGTAGAGAAAGCAAAGGTGGTAATTTCATTTTATTTTTTATTAAAAAAAAATTTTTTTTTGTAGTTGTAGATGGAGAGAATACCTTTATTTTGTTATATGGTGCTAAGGATTGAACCCAGTGCCTCACACATGCTAGGCAACCCCTCTGCCACTGAGCCACAACCCCAGCCCCTCCCCTTCACTCTATTTTTATTTTTTTAAAATAGTTTTTAGATATTGATAGACCTTTATTTTACTCATTTATTTATATATGGTGCTGAGAATTGAACCCAGTGCCTCACACATGCTAGGCAAATGCTCTACCACTGAGCCACAACCCCAGCCCTCCCCTTCACTTTAGAATTAGCATTCTCACCTCTTCGTTTCCAGGGGGTGAGATATAAGTACCCCCATTTTCATCTGAAGATAGGACCTCCTGCAGATCCTCATACCAGGCTTCTAGCTCCCAGCTGGACACCGTCCCAAAGGAGAAAGGCAATGACTCGGCTGCCATCTCTGTAGTTGGATAAGGTTCTGGAAAAGTACATACTCAGGATAAAAGCTCCACTTGGCAAACGTCTATACCACAGGTTGGCAAACTGATCTATGGATAAAAGTTTTATTGGAACATATCCATTTATTTACTTACTGTTTATGACTGCTTTAATGCTACAATAGCAGAGACTAATAGTGATAACAGATACTAACTGAACATACATTCTTAGGAGATCCTAATGAAAGTCCTCAGCCCACTTGGGAACTATCTGTACTCCTTTCTGTGTGGGGAGTTTGGATAAATGATCCTTTTGAGTCCATCTAACTTCAATGAGACTGAAGATGAGCAAGGCAAACCAACTGTCTTTGTTAGGGCTGATTTGGGAGAGCCAGTTTTCAATTAGGAAATGCTCTAAAAATAGTGATTTGGTCACCATGTTATTATGGGCTAGGCTAGGATAGACATGGCCTGATAATAAAAGCTTGCTCATATTCAAACCCTGCTCCTCTATCTCAGGCTGGGTTTTCTAATAACTTCTTAGGATCCCAGTAAGGGGAGCCTAAGCAGCTTCTTAGGAGTTCGTTTTGGGAAAGAGTTGGTGAAGTTTACCTACTTTCAGGTGTGGTGATGTATGAAGATACACTTCCTTCTGGAACACTGTGGGAACAAAGATAAAAGTTAGCCATTTTTGGAAGGAAGGGCGGATTCTTTTTTTTTTTTGTGGAACCAGGGATTGAACTCAGGGACACTCGGCCACTGAGCCACATCCCAGCCCTATTTTGTATTTTATTTAGAGACAGGGTCTCACTCAGTTGCTAAGGTCCTCACTAAGTTGCTGAGGCTGACTTTGAACTCTCGATCCTCCTGACTCAGCCTCCCAAGTCGCTTGGATTACAGGCATGCCCCACCACGCCCTGCGAAAGGCGGATTCTTTACTTCTAACCACTTACTGGTACCTCTTTCTGGTCTTGTGGGATATGGATAGTTAGTTAAAAGATCCTATAGCCATTTCCAAGGACAGAAGAGAGTTCTACTTCCTTTATTTTTAGTTGTGACATTTGTAGTCCTGATTACATAATAGCAAAGTCCTGGCCAACTTAGTTTCTCTAAATTTAAGGCAGCAAATGTGCTATGTAAGGACCAAACTCAGGGTACAAGTCTAGTGGCATTTTCCTAATTCTATTCCTACACTGATATGCTCCAAATGTACATTTCCAGTCTGGGACCTTCAACTCTGCTGTCTACTGCCTACTTACCATCTCTTCTTGGGTATGTAACAGGCATTTAGATTTATGTCCAAAGACAATCTCCTGCAGAACTTTCCCTTTGAGGGTCATCCCCATTTCTAGATGGTTAATGCAAAAATCTTGGTATCATCCTTGATTCCTCTCCCCTTACACTTGACAATCCAATCCAGAACACTAGCAAACTTTTTTTTTTTTTTTTTTGTACTGTGGATTGGCCCCAGAGAGGATCTACCACCTTGCTGTATCTCCAGCCTTTTTTATTTTGAGACAGGGTCTAACTAAGTTGGCAAGGCTGGCCTTCAACTTGGCACTCCTAATTCTTTATATATCCCAGCCCTTTTAAAACTTTAGTCATTTCTTTGCTCTGAATCTTCCAATGACTTCCTATTTCATGCATATTAAAAACATACTCAAAATGGCTTGAAAGATCCTACAGAATTTGTCTGCAAATTGTTGAGTTTTCATAGGCCATTCTCATCCTTGCTCACCCTAGTCCACCTGGCCTGTTCCTAATGATACCCATCATCTTGGGGTATCTGCTCTAGTTGTTCCATCTGGAATGCTCTTCCTTCCATATTATCTGCATGGCTTCCATATTATCTCATTGGCTTGCCTCCTTAAGGTCTTTATTTATTTTTTGGTATTGGGGATTCAACCCAGGGGTCCATTAACCACTGGGCTACATTCCCAGCCCTTTTATTTGAGACAGCGGCTAGTTAATTGTTGAGGCTGGCCTCCAACTTGCTATCACCCTGCCCAGCCTCCAGAGTCACTGGGATTTACAGGTGTGCACCACTGTGCCTGGTTTAGGGCCTTTCATTTAAATGTTACCTCAGTGAGGCAATTTCTGGCCAACTGACAAAAACTAACCTCCACACTGAACATTCTTTTTTCCTGCTTTAGTTTTCTCCATGTCAATAATGGCTACATATAAGCTTTTAAGTGCTGAATTTTTTCTCTTGTTTAGAAACTTTGAGCCCCTCAAAACTTGGCACACAGTGGGTGCTCATTAAGAATATCTTAGGAATGAAGGAAGAACACCCCCCCACCACCAAAATCTCACTTATAAGGAAGGGAAGACTAAGCCCAGAGCTGCCTGTCCCTGAAGACTGGAGATGCAATATTGCTCCGATTGTTTCTCTGCAGGGCTGTCCTCTCAGGGGAACACTTTCTTGCCTTCTAGTGTGTGGGACTTGGCTTTCATCAGCAGTGGAGTTCCAGGCCAGAGGGCTGCAAAGCCAAACAGTGGGGCTGGCCTGATGCAATGGTTACGCAGAAATTAGTTGGGCGATAGAATGGGGGGAAGAGGAAGGGATCGATCCCAGGAGAAGGATAATACCCTGGGGAAAACCCAAATGGCTTCCCAGGTTTAAAGAAATCCAAGCTGCTCTCTTGTGAGGGAGGCCCAAGGACCTCTGGAGAAGAGGGAAAACCCATCTCTCCTTGTTCATCAGCACCCTCCTCCCAAAAGTTCTGTGCAGAGTCCAGGATTTCCAGCTACCTCAGTGGACATGCTGACCCCTCGAGATGTAGCTGAGACAGAGCTGGGGGGGTGGGGGTGAGGGGGAATGCCAGCAGTGTTGAAAGGGCGGATACAGACTGAGCCACAGATCACCCAATCTTGGAGCAGGGGTGTGTCCTGCTGCCCCGCCTCTCACTGGACAGGCCTAATGAGATGGCCAGGAGTCGGCTACCAGAGAGACTGAATTTCCCGAGGGCAGTAGGGGTCCCTTCAGCAGCACAGAGCAAGATCCACGCTCCAGAGAGGTTGGGGTGACGCTATCGCCTAAAGTTAAGAGGGGCCTGTAAAACACAACTCCTGAATAAAGAATTCTCCCCATCCCTTGGACGGTTCCTAAGATCGCTATGGCAGGGGGGTGCGCTCCTATCCTAAAGAGCTACGCCCAACTTTTGAGGAAACAACCGATGTTCGCGGGGATGGGAAGGTAAAGAGTAGATAGGGAGTCAATACTCGCCTCTCTCCTTAGGTTCCGGATTTGATTTTGCCTCTGTCGCTGCCACCCGCTCATCTTCAACATGATACACTCTGTCTTACACCCAAGTCTGACCTCGGACGGCGGAGCCGTGATCTTTTATGATGGCCTTGTCCTCCTCCCACGGGCGGGATCCAGAATTTTACCAATCAGAAAGCGGCACGCGGGCAATGGCCCCGCCTCATCCCTCATATCCGCCACTCAGCAGCTCTGCAGCACCGCCCTCGTCGCTAACTCCCGCTTGGGGGTCGACGTCGTGCTGGACCCGGAAGTGGCTTTGGGTCACGAGGCTTCGCGGAGGAGGTAGGTGAGTCATGCGCGCGCGCGGAGGGGAGTGTGAAGGGGGGAGGGGAGGATGGGGGGCGGGGATGATGCAATGTTTGGCAACCGGTGTCTGTGCGCGCACGCGCAGGGGACAACGAGGGTGGTGGGAGGTACGGGGGGTGGGGGAGAGGAGAGAGGGCGGGGCGCCAGCTCCCGGCACCCAACGGCTGCAACGGCTATCAACTGTGGCCGCCCCTAGGCTGCCTTGTGGAACTTCATCGCATCGTCTCCCTCAAGAACTACTGTTCTGTTCACCTAGTGTTACCCCCATTTTACTCTCTCCATAAGGGACTTCCATTTTCCTTGACCCCTTCCTAGCTACTGAGCACTTAGGCCCTCGAACCTCCCTTCTTTGAAAGTTTGCATCCACCTGAAATGACATCTTGAGTCTTCTTAAAGGGGTCTCCTTTTTTAGCCTCCTAATACCCCCCAAGATGCCGAGGTACTGGAATCCCCTTAATCGTCCTTTTTCACTTCTCTTAGAAAAGCATCCTTACCTTGGTTCTTGGAGTTTCTGACTAGCCCTGGATATTTCCAGAATTCATGTTCCTAATCCGAATGAATTCAATTGTTCCCCACCCCGCCGTTGGCGCTCTATACCCTTCACCAAGGATGATGACTCTCTCCATTTTCCTAGATAAGTCCTGTGGCCTCCTGCCTCCCAGGTGTCTAGGGTAGTGACCTCTACAAGTAGAGCCCCTCTGCCAGGGACGTGCGTGCACTTCAGCGCACGACTGCTTTGGACCGGGTTGCCAGTCTAGTCTCAGTTCCCTCTCTTGCCCAGGTTTTCTGCCGTTCTCATTTGTAAATTAAAGATAACTAGTGGTGAAAGTAAAACGAAAGAACTATGCACTTGGAGACAACTTAAAAGTACAAAGCACAGTGCAAAATATTTTTCTTCTGCCTTGAAAACAGGCATGTGGTGGCCTTTTACATATCCTGTCATACCCTCACGGGGGCAGCCAGAGTTTGTCTAAGGACAACTATCCCAAGGTCGCTTGTGACTATATGGTATAGTAGTGACAGGTCTTTGGCCAGGCTCCCCTGTTGCTTTAGACCTCCATTTCCCCTTCTGTGAATGGAGATGGGGGTGGGTTGGACCAGATGGTCTCTTTGGCCTAAGGACAGACCAGGTTGTCAATGACAGGCAGAGGTCATGTGACTTGACAGGCCGAGGTCGTGTTGTGACATGTTGACCTGGGGAGGCGGGTCAAGTCCTAGCACACTACTCGGGAAGCCTTTGGGGCGGGGCAGGGCAAGTCGCGACTTTCATCTTTTGGGTCGGCCCCTCCCGGATCTGGCATTCCTGACTCCCCCAACAAACTGTGGCGTTGGAAGGGGCCCCTCCCTGGGGAAGGCTGGGATTGGCCACCAGTGGCCTGGGAAGAAGCACAGATCCTTCCGCGGACGGCGTGGTGGGGGGGGCGCGTGGGGTGTTTGTTCTCTTGGGGATTAATGGGAGGTTGTGGGGGAAGGGTAGGCGCGCTCCCGCATGCGCACTGCGGCCCCTCCTGTTGGCTCGCTGCTGTCCGCTGGGCGGGGGCCCGGCCCCGCCCCTCTCCCGTCCGGGCAGCGGCGGCGGCGGCGGCTGCGGCGGTGGCGGCGGCAGCGACGGCGGTGGCGGCAGCAGCCTGCGCGGTGCCTTCTGGGAACGGAATCCCCAGGGCTGCCCCTGGCCCCTATGGCGCATGCGCGGGAGGCCGCTCGGTGATCGGCGGCGGCGGCGGCGGCGCTTCCTGCTAAGACCGGCCGGGGCCGTACCGGAGGCTCGGGCTCCGCCGACCCTCCTCCCACCCCCTCCCACTCACCCTCTGGGCCGCGACTGCGCAGGGCGGGGCCGGCCGAACCATGGGCCGCGGTGAGTGCGGGGCCCGGCCCCCCCACCCCGCCCCTCCCCCTCCCCTCCCCTTTCCTCTCCTGTCGGTACCCTCTGCCCCCTCCGCGTCCTCTCGGCCCCTTTCCCCGGCCCCATCCCTACTCCCCCGCCCTCACCTGCCCTCGCTGTTTCTCCCTCTCACTGCCTGACTTCTGCCTTCCTCACCTACCTCCTTCAGTGCTTCGCCCACCCTCAGCCCGCCCTCTCCCCAAGTTCCTTCCTACTTCGTGCGCCTTCCCCTCCTCCCTAAGCTGAGGGAAGCAGTCTGGGTGACAGGGCGTCTTGTTATGAGAGGGAAAGTTTGGAAGCCGGCAGTGTGGGGTGGTAGCGATGGCGAGGTTGGGGAGAATACTTGTAGGTTTGAGGGGCATCCCCACATATCAGAGGAGAATGTCTCCTGGAGCTAATTGGAGGCCAGCGGAACAGGCGGTTCAGGATCCTCATGCCTTAGGCTTGAGGGAGATTCAAGAGGTTCTTAAGATCCTAAAAGAAAACAGAGTTGTGATTCTAACCTCTCTCAAGCCCCAAACAACTAGATCAATGATTGTCTGATGGATCTAGCATGGGGGATTTTTGGTGGTCCCACCCTAGCAGGCAACTGGGCTATTGCCTGGTAACCTGTGGGGCAGTCTACTTTTTATATGATCTTCCTGGGTAGAGAACAGCAGGGGCCAGAAACTGGGAAACTTCCTAGTGGCCTGCCATTATAGGAATTTACCCACACTCTGTATACCGAGGTAGGTGTCCCTAATGGGACAAAGGGGCCTGGCCCTTCATGTGTCTAGAAATGAGACCATGATTCTTGGGTCCCTTGGAGTTGAGGCATGGATCCTCTGCCCTGTAGGGGCTAGGCTTGAAAAGGATGGTTGTGGACTTGGCCAACAGATCCCTGAGATCTTTATAGGCATTTACCTCACATTACTAAGGATCTTTCCTTGAAGTGTCTTGAGCTGTGGTGTTCTCAAATTGGGGAGATTTCTGACAGTCCCTTCTCACTCTTTATGGTTGCAGGTGTGGGCTAAGCTGGCAGCCCCGGCTTTAGACTGGACCCCACAATGTTTGCAGAGATGTTCAGGTAGGGTGGTATGGTAGAGAACTCTTACTCATTCTTCCTTCCAGCTGAGGGGCTCCCCTTGCCACTTTGAAGCTTCTCCTGAATTTCCTTGGGTCAGTCTGCTCACAACCTTTGCCTTAAGGGAGTCCTCCCTCAGGTACCCAGCCCAGTTTAATCCTCCTAATGCCCACATGGATGTCTGTGTTATCAGGCACGCGGGAGCTGATTACACACAATGAATGGGGGCAATGAGAGCAGTGGAGCAGACAGAGCTGGGGGCCCTGTGGCCACATCTGTCCCCATCGGCTGGCAGCGCTGTGTGCGAGAGGGTGCTGTGCTCTATATCAGGTATAGGTCTTCAAAATTCTCCAAGACCTATCTGCCTGGTTGCTTGGGTTTTCTTTCTCCTACTCCTCCTCTCAAAGCTCTGATCTTTGGTACCTTAATTGTCCTCCCTTCCTCAGCATTTTTACTGTTATTTCTGAGCCTTTGAATCCATTCTCCCTCTTTTTTTTCTTCTTATATCCCTTATTCTCTGCCTTTCCTGGGAAGATCTTTAATTTGGGAACTGCCTCTTACGGAGTTACCTCCTGAGGCACTGTCAGCTAACTTCACATTCTCTGATACTGTCCTCTTCCAGCCCAAGTGGCACAGAGCTGTCTTCCTTGGAGCAAACCCGGAGCTACCTCCTCAGCGATGGGACCTGTAAGTGCGGTCTGGAGTGTCCACTCAATGTCCCCAAGGTGAGAGTTGTGAGGAGTGGCATAGAGTACAGGAATAAGCCAAAAGACTTAATGCAAGTCACTGACCACGGTAGCCCTCCTCACATACTCCACTCCCTCAGGGTTCCTGTCTTTGCCTTCTACTTTATAGGTTTTCAACTTTGACCCTTTGGCCCCGGTGACCCTGGGTGGGGCTGGGGTGGGGCCAGCATCAGAGGAGGACATGACCAAGCTGTGCAACCACCGGCGGAAAGCTGTTGCTATGGCAACTCTGTACCGCAGCATGGAGACCACCTGCTCACACTCTTCTCCTGGTGAGTCTTTATCAAAGACTGAGGAAAACCTAAGGGTCTGGAAGGTGAATGGTGGGAGGGTACAAGGATAAGTGTGGAGTTGGGTGGGGACAGGTTGGGAATTTGGGGGAGATGGGACTGGAAAATAGAAAATAAAGTTCTTACAAGGGAAGCTGCAGGCTAACACTTCATTTCTCTTTTATTGCAGGAGAGGGAGCACACCCCCAAATGTTCCACACTGTGTCCCCAGGGCCTCCCTCTGCCCGCCCTTCCTGTCGAGTTCCTTCTACAACTCCTCTTAATGGGGGTCCTGGCTCCCTTCCCCAAGAGCAACCCTCAGTTCCCCAGGCCTTCCCATCTGTAGCAGGCCCTGGGGGACTCTTCCCACCTCCAAGGCTTCCTGATCCAGTTCCCTCTGGGGGCAGCAGCAGTCCCTGTTTCCTCCCAAGGGGCAATGCCCCCTCTCCAGCCCCACCTCCTCCACCTGCTATCAGCCTCAATGCCCCCTCTTACAACTGGGGAGCCACCCTACGATCCAGCCTGGTGCCCTCTGACTTGGGCTCTCCTCCAGCCCCTCATGCCTCTTCCTCACCACCATCAGATCCTTCTCTCTTCCACTGTAGTGATGCCTTAACACCCCCTCCTCTGCCCCCAAGCAATAATCTCCCTGGCCCCTCTGGCCCCCCTGGCCCCGCCACTCAGCCACCAGTGTCTTCAGCCACTATGCACCTGCCCCTGGTCCTGGGACCCCTGGGAGGGGCCCCCATTGTGGAAGGGCCTGGGGCACCCCCCTTCCTTGCTAGCAGCCTACTCTCTGCAGCGGCCAAGGCACAGCATCCCCCACTCCCCACTCCCAGCACTTTACAGGGCCGAAGGCCCCGTGCCCAGGCACCCTCAGCTTCCCACCACTCATCAACCCGTCCCTCTCAGCGTCGTCCCCGCAGACCCCCAACTGTCTTGCGATTGCTTGAAGGGGGAAGCCCTCAAAACCCTAGACGGAGCCGTCCTCGGGCCCCTGCTCCTGTCCCCCAGCCCTTTCCTCTTCCAGAGCCATCCCAACCAATTCTCCCTTCTGTGCTATCCCTGCTGGGACTCCCCACCCCTGGCCCTTCCCATTCTGATGGAAGCTTTAACCTTTTGGGGTCAGATGCACACCTTCCTCCTCCCCCAACCCTCTCCTCAGGGAGCCCTCCTCAGCCCAGGCACCCCATCCAGCCCTCCCTGCCTGGGACCACCAGTGGCAGCCTCAGCAGTGTGCCAGGTATGTGAGTGTTGGGGAACCTTTCCTCAGCCTTGAAGATAGAGGCAGCCAGGGCATTTAGGGGAAAGTTTAGAGAGCTTTTCAGTGGTTTTCTGGGCTGGGGCAAGGAGGTTGGGTTCTTTGACTGCCGGGAGAAAAGGGCCTTCTTTAAGCTGAATTTATTTTCTTTTACAGGTGCCCCTGCCCCACCAGCTGCCTCCAAAGCCCCCATAGTCCCTAGCCCTGTGCTTCAAAGCCCATCTGAAGGGCTGGGGATGGGGGCGGGCCCAGCCTGTCCTCTGCCTCCCTTGTCTGGTGGGGAGGCTTTCCCTTTCCCCAGTCCTGAGCAGGGCCTGGCGCTGAGTGGAGCTGGCTTCCCTGGGATGCTGGGGGCCCTGCCTCTCCCTCTGAATCTGGGGCAGCCTCCACCTTCTCCATTGCTCAGCCACAGTTTATTTGGCATGCTGGCTGGGGGAGGAGGACAACCTCCCCCTGAACCCCTGCTACCCCCACCAGGTGGACCTGGCCCTCCCTTAGCCCCAGGCGAGCCCGAAGGGCCTTCGCTTCTGGTAGCTTCCTTGCTTCCACCACCCCCTTCAGACCTTTTGCCACCCCCTTCTGCACCCCCTAGCAACCTCCTTGCCTCTTTCTTGCCCCTGTTGGCCCTGGGCCCCACAGCTGGGGATGGGGAGGGATCTTCAGAGGGAGCCGGGGGTCCAAGTGGGGAACCATTTTCAGGTTTGGGAGACCCCCCCCCCCCGCTTTTTCCCCCCCTTTCAGCCCCCCCTACCCTCATAGCTTTAAATTCCGCGCTGCTGGCTGCCAGCCTGGATCCCCCCTCGGGGACGCCCCCCCAGGTGAGGATGGAGGGTGAGTGGGTGGGGTAGAACAAGAAGTAGAATCAAGTGGGCGCTGGGAATCAAAGGTTTTCAGTTTCACACCTGACCTCTTCCTCAGACTTCTGGGGAGGGGTTAGTCTGGTTGGGGATAGGATGGCTGCTGGGATGCAATCTGTATGTAATAAGCATAGCCTGCCTCGCTTGAGCTTTAGTCAGATTGTGTGTATGAAAAAGTACTAAGTCTGTGAGATACTTTACAAGTGTTAAGTGCTATAACCATTGTCTCTTCTTAGCCCTGTGTCCTGAGTGCCCCCCAACCTGGACCACCTACCTCCAGTGTCACCATGGCAACTACTGACCCGGGGGCCTCCTCTCTGGGCAAGGCCCCCTCCAACTCAGGGAGACCCCCCCAACTCCTTAGCCCTCTGCTGAGTGCCAGCCTGCTGGGTAAGTCTGAAGGAGGACTCTTGGTGTGAAAGAGAAGCAGTAAAAATTAGGAGCAGAGGTTGGACGAATGGGGGAGGAAAGTCTTTGATGACTGGGTAAAGAAAATAGTAGGATCTGCTTAGCCTAATTGGTTTGCCTAGGGAGGGACCCCTGACTATGATTTTTTTTTTTTTTTTTTTTTTGGAACCGGGGATTGAACTCAGGGA
>JAJEJO010047483.1:72380-107972 GCA_020662805.1 Glaucomys volans
TTGGAACCAGGGATTGAACTCAGGGACACTTGGCCACTGAGCCACATCCCCAGCCCTATTTTTGTATTTTATTTAGAGACAGGGTCTCACTGAGTTGCTTAGGGCCTTGCTAAGTTGCTGAGGCTGGCTTTGAACTCACGATCCTCCTGACTCAGCCTCCCTAGTTGCTTAGATTACAGGCGTGCGCCACCACGCCCGGCCTGACTATGATCTCTTAACAGGTGACCTGTCTTCACTGACCAGCAGCCCTGGAACCCTCCCCAGCCTGTTGCAGCCTCCTGGTTCTCTTCTCTCTGGCCAATTGGGGTTGCAGCTCCTCCCTGGGGGGGGAGCTCCTCCACCCCTCTCAGAGGCTTCTAGTCCCCTAGCCTGCCTGCTACAGAGTCTTCAGGTGATGGCATAGATGGGTATTTGTCAGAAAAATCTTCTCAAACTGGTTATTAAGGGCTGAGTTAGAGTAAGGAGGGGACTGTATTTGAGACTGACTGAGATCTTATTTTTGCCAGCAGATTCCTCCAGAGCAGCCAGAAGCCCCCTGTCTGCCCCCTGAGAGTCCCACCTCAGCCCTTGAACCGGAGCCTGCCCGGCCTCCCCTCAGTGCCTTAGCCCCACCCCATGGTTCTCCCGACCCCCCAGTCCCTGAGCTGCTCACTGGGAGGGGGTCAGGGAAACGGGGCCGGAGGGGAGGAGGGGGACTTAGGGGCATTAATGGTGAGGCCAGGCCGAGCCGGGGCCGAAAGCCTGGCAGCAGACGGGAGCCTAGCCGACTGGCCCTCAAGTGGGGGACACGTGGTGGCTTCAATGGACAAATGGAACGGTCCCCAAGAAGGACCCACCACTGGCAGCATAATGGGGAGCTGACTGAAGGGGGTGCTGAGCCCAAGGATCCACCCCTTCCTGGGCCCCATTCTGAGGACCTTAAGGTGAGTGCAGTGATGGAGGTCCCAGCTCAAGGGCTCTGAGGAAAGCCTGGGACCCCTGTGTCCTTTTCTCAGTTTCCTATACACACAGTCCATCTTTTCTCAGGTACCCCTGGGGATAGTCAGAAAGTCTCGTCGTGGCCGGAGGAGAAAATACAAGTGAGTGTTAGGCCCACTTGTATATTGGCCTTGCCTTCTTGTTGGGATTATAGAAATGTCCAAATAGTGGCTTGGTTTTCAAAAAGGGCAGATATTTATTTGAATATGAATAAGGATATTATGCCTTTACTATCCAAATGTAGAAAGTTTCCCACCCAACCTTCTGAAATTCACCTGGTGCTTGGGGAGCTGTTCCTGATCATCTGTGCCCCTTATTGCAGCCCTACCCGGAACAGCAATAGCTCCCGCCAGGATATTACCTTGGAACCCAGCCCTACAACCCGAGTAAGTGTGTGTTTGGGTAGGTATGGGTATGGGTAGGAATATGTAAGGGATGAGACAGGAGGAAAGGAGGCTTAGTGGGAATGGGGAAAAAATAAAAGACTTCCTGATACCTAGTTGATTGATCACTTCTTTCAACTTCCCCTCTGGTATAGGCGGCTGTCCCTCTGCCTCCCCGGGCCCGCCCTGGCCGTCCTGCCAAAAACAAGAGGAGGAAACTGGCCCCATAGCAGCCATACCTGGAGCTGGATCTGACCCTGATTGGGGAGAGCTGAGTGCTGAGCCTTGGGAGTCCCTGCCAGCCACTTGCACCTGTGGACAGTGGGTGGGGGCACTACTCCCCACTCAGAGCACAAATGCAACCCCTTCCCCTACATCCCATCCTGAGCCATTTGCAGGGGGTAGGGAAGCTCACCCCCTCCCCCCCAAAGCCATGTCACTGAAAAGGCCTAGGGGGGTAGCATATGGCCCTCTCCTCACCAGGCGCTAAGGGGAACACCCCCTTCCCCAGGTCTTTTATTTAAGTTATTTTTGCACAAATGACTCTTTTATATTTAATTCGACTTCATTGCCTCCCTTCTTAAAGCCAGCAGGCTCAGTTTACAAACCTGTGAGCTACTGTTGGTGCTGCCCTCCTTCCCAGTGAAAGGTACAAAGCAATAAGCATCATGCATCTTCCCCTTATCTCTCCAACACCCCTCTGCCTCTGGCTCAGGTTGCTCAAAGCACAGATCCCTCTTAACCCCTGTCCCCAGGTTTGAAACACATAGCCTCATTTCAAGGTGTAGCCAGGTTCCCTCTACTTTCCTCTGGGATATAAAAAGGGGGTAAGGGGGCAAAGAGAGCCCTCTGGGCCTCTCCTCCCATACACACTACACTGCCCCTTCTCCCCCCCATCAAAATGCTCAGAGACGTTGTGATGATGCGACTGAGGATTATGCAACGTGGTCCAACCGGAGCGGCCAGCATGATCAGCTGTCCAGGGGCTGCCTCCTGCCTTTTCTTTTGTAAAGACAAGACCCTTGGGAGTTTTAATTCTGTTTTGTACTTGCCCTATGGGGCCTCCACTGCTTTTCTATGGGAGACACTCTTAATTTAACAGATGAGAATATTTTGAAACTCTGGCTCTGGCTCTGTACTCATTTTTTATTTAGTTCTTTGGTAAGAACAGGTTACAACTGAAATCCGTCTTCAGTAGAGAGTGGCTTAGATTGCCGATTGTGCCCTGAATGTCTGTGTCTCAGTGCTGCCTCTTCCCCCAGGAAATATAGCAGAGGCTACACAGAGTACAACAGCATTTAATGGTCAGAAACAGTTGTACAGTATTATAGTCAGCCACAAAAGCTGTGTTGGAGGCCAGGGCCCAAACCTCCCCCACACCAGGCAAAGCAGTTTTGGCCAGAAGCTGGCTTGTAGCTGGCCCATGTCTTCTTCCCTGGGCCTAAGGGGAGCTCACACCTAATATCGCCCAGCTACCACTCTGTATGCCTCAGGGTAGGGGTATAAACCCCACATGCAAGAAGAACCCTTGCCCCCAGTGTCAAATGGGATGGGATTTTGAGTTATAATGAAGGGAAACCTTATGTACGCTGTTAATAGAGTTCAGAGGAGTAGGGGTTAACCCCTGATCTCCACCTCCCAAAGGTGCTCACTTTCCCAGCTTCTTCATCCGCTCATCAATGCTGGCAAAATTCCCCTCAACTGTGGCCAGGTTTTCACGCATGGTTGTCTGTACCTACAAAGAAGAGTAGAGAGGTTTTATATTTGTTGGGTCTGGGTGCTCACCTGGATTAGGAATCTCCAGAGGAAATTCTCTAAGAGAAGAAAGAAATGGGAAAAGAGCTTATGGCCCCCCCGAGGTGAATTTTTCTTTTCTTTCTTTCTTTCTTTTTTTTTTTTTGGTACCAGGTAATGAACCCAAGGACCCTAAACCATTGAGCCACAACCTCAGCCCGTTTCTGTAGCTTTAATTAGAGACAGGGTCTTACTCAGTTGCTGAGGCTGGTTTTGAACTTGTGATCTTCCTGCCTCCATTTCCCAAGCTGCTGGGATTACAAGTGTGTGCCAGCATTCCAGAGGGGGAATATTTATTGCAAGTTTTCACGTTACCCTTGAAGTACCATGGGCCTAGCTCAGGGGTCTATAGGACTTCTAAAAATTCCATCCTGACTTCGAAACAGTTTCTTTTTTAGGTAATGAGAACCAAATGAGATTTTGTTGAAATGAGGGTTTCTACTGGTTCAAAATTTTAGAAAACTAGAGAAACACTATTTTACCAAGTACTTTTTATGACTTCATTTATCTTGAGGGTCCTATGATGTTCTCCCACCTTTAATGCTCCCTCCAACACTGAGAATAGTGTCTCCAATGGAAATTGAGAACTTGGTATGTTCCAGGCTTGCTAAAAGAATGAATGAATGAATGGCAGTGAGGCTCACAGTCCAGGGTCAGAAAGGAAATGGCAGAGCCAGGTGGCACCCAAGTCTACATTCTTTCCAATGTATTGTGCTCAGGAGTATCTGGAAAAGGACCCAGGAAAGGTAAAGCCACACTGACCACAGAGGTAAATAGTAAGTTTATGAGAAAAAATGTCAACTACCTTCTCTCAATTCACCTACATTATTTTACCTAAACCTCATAAGTCTAAGGAAGGTACAATTTCCACATGATCATGATGGAGGTTCATAGGTTAAGTTGTCAAAAGGTTCCACAACTACTGAAAAACAGTATGGAAGCTCAAACCAAGCCCCTGACACACCACCATGCTACAAAATAGGCTAAGGCAAAAACTCTTATGAGATAAAGCTGGAGGAAACTGATACCAAATCAATAAAGAGGCACACACCTGGGTCAAGAGGGTGGCATTGTCCTTGAGAGAACTGGCAATCATCTGCTGGGTAGTATCCAAATGTGTCAGGAGCTGACCAAACTGCATGGCTACAAAAGAAAAAAGGTATGGTTGAAACTAGAATCCAAGATTAGAGAGGGGAACAAAAGTAGTTCACTTTTCAGCTCCTGGTATGACTGGAATATGGCTTCCCACCTTGCTCGTGCAGCTGTTTGATGGTAACAAGTCTCTGTACCAGCTCAGGAAGGGTGGAAGCAATGGGGCTCCAGCGCTGTATAGTTTCATACAGTTGGTGCACCTGGAGGGACAACGACAGATGATGGCTGAAGAGCCAGTGAACAACCTTTGACTGCTACTTCACTAGACTGAGGAAGGATCAACAGGCACTGTCCTGTTTCCTCAGGTAATTAAGAGTACATGGGCGGGCTGGGGATGTGGTTCAGTGGTAGAGCTTACCCAGCATGTATGAGGTCCCGGGTTCTACCCCAGTATCACACACACACACAGTTCATGGGGGCTGAGGGCCATGCTTTCATGTTTCACTGTTACCACTTGGAGGAAGAACCTAAGAGAGTTAAATGGTATGAAGATAGAGAAGGTATCTTCCTGACCTTGCTTTGTGTATCTGCATCCTCCACAGAGGCTTTATGCTTGGCAATCTCATTCACCTTCCCCAGGACACTCTGAAAGCAGATTTTGAGGTTGATAATGAGGGCATCTGCGCTTCCAAAGTCCCAAGCTACCCAGAATCCAATTTGTCCTCCACTTAATACCTGTAGCCGAGCCTCTACTTGGTCTAAAACTGCAAGGTCCAAGGCGCTCACCTTTGCCTGCAAGAGCTCTACAGTCTCCTAGGAAGGATGGGACAAGTGTCACCAAAGGAAAAGAGTAGGAAGAGGCCTCTTCTATTCCACCGGAGTTAGTTCAGATATACCTACAGACCCCAAAGTAATTCTCAGACCCAATCCACAAATCCCCTCGTAATCCAATATTCCCATTCCTGTCATACTTACCATAAGACAGGCTCCCTGTAGACCTGCAGAAAGGGGATTCTGGTGGGAAAGGGAGGGAAGAAATCAATTGTCCTTCTATCTCCACATGATTACTGCTTTCTCCCATTCTCCTGGTTCTAGCTGGCAACCTACTGATTGATCCCAGCAACTGAAGCCCTTTCCTATCTTCCCAGGTTTGTGTGGAATGTTATGTAGACCTTAGGACTCAAGGCTCAGACTAAGAATAGGAGAGCACCTGACCTGAGCATCCTGATCACAGCGTACAGTTGCTTCCAGCTCTGTCAGACGCTTCTCAAGTTCTGCAACCTAGGGGGAAGAAGGAGGTAAGATCTGCTATCCACCTCTCTGTTGCTAAGGTGGGAGGAATAAGAACCAGCTCTGTCTGAATGCCATTCCCCATCCCTGCCCCAAGGGACACCTTTCCCTGGACCATATCCCTAGCCGCAATCTTAAAATCCTAACTAAAAGTAGATGGGCAAGAGAAAAACCGAGAAACCGAAATCCCACACTGAATCCTCAACACCCTAGTAAAGACATTAAGAGGGCTCAAAAGTGTTCCGTACCCTCTCCCCAGATCTGATTCAGAGGGATGCAGGAAAATCTATAGGGTCACATCTCTCCTGGCCCCCCAACCAACATGGTATACATATTTACTTTGGCAGCTTGAGAGAATTTGTCCTGCTCAGGCCGAGAATGTAGTTCGTAAGTGACGAGGCTGTTGTCTGCTGGAGTCCCACTGGTGGGCTTTCCTCCTGAACTCCCTTTGCTGTTCTTTGTTGCTTCCAGCTGCAGCAGTAGGCGCCTGGGTCAGAAGACCAAATAATAATGTCATGACTTGAAGGATGACTCTCTCTCTTGCCTTAGCATAATAAAACAACTAGATCACTTCTCCCCTTAGTTTCCCTGTCAAAAGCTAGCTGAGTCCCTCCATAATTCCAGTCAACAATGATTTCCAACAAAGTAGAGCACCCACTTAGCCAGAGCTCCATCAGGGTCAGTGAGGTTGATCGTGGCATCTGGTCCCAGCAGCTTCTCCAGGTGAGAAGCAACCAGCTGCTGCTTCAGGGATGCCAGCTGTTTAGCCAGCACCACAGGAGTCAGCTTCTCTTCAGAGGCTGACTCCTTCACTGTTGTCTGGTATGAAGAAAAGGTATACAATGAGGAGTGCCAGGAATGAATCAAGAAAAAAAGAAAAGAAATCAACAGCTTTTAGGATAAGGATGTCAGGCAGGGTTGTGCATAATCCCAATCATGAAGCCGAAGTAGGAGGATCATTAAGTTCAAGGCCAACCTGGACAAATTAATGAGACCCTATCTCAAAATAAAAACAAAAAGGGATGAGGATGTAGTCCAGTGATAAAACATCCCTTGGTACCACCAGCACCCAAAAGCCTTAAGGATAGTTGTGGCTAGAAGTCACGAAGATAGTTTTTAACATAGTAAACGTCCTACATAACAGCACTAAAGGTAGATGCATGTGTATTCCCAAACTCTGAAAACCCTGGTGTCCCTATTCAGGAGCTTAGGGGATCTTTCTCTTCCTGCGGGGAGGTCCTCCTCTGCCAAGTCACTGCAGAGCTGAGGAGGAGTATATAGTTAGTTACCTTGATTTTCTCAACTTCAGCTGTCAGCTCTTGGACCTCATGCAGTAGTCGCTGGTACTTTTGCTGAGGTGTCTCCTTCACTCCCAGACCCTCTCCAAGCTAAAGAGCAAGGATGGAGGTTGATGTTACACCTCCCATTATAGGAAGCCTCCAGAATTTTTATCCAAACCCTATCTCACACTGAATCCTCAACACCCTAGTAAAGATATGGAAATAGCCCAGAGGTGTGGAGATACTCTAGAACAAACAGCAGTGGGGACGAACATAGTTAGCTGTATCCTGCTAGGTTCCTGAGGAATCCAGAGAAACTCAGAATCCTAACTATATCCCTCAATCCCCCTACTAAAATCCCTCGACTGTCGACAGGATCACCACACCATTCCCATCAACACACACACAACAAACCATCTCATATTCTCCGGATTCATATCCTGTCCTCTTGGTTTTTCCAATGCGATCTGAGAAATCTGCCAAGAAAAGAAGATGGGATTGAGGGCGTAATCTAGGTCCAGGGCAGTCATGGTCTCTGGTGACTGTGAAGGATTCCATCAGAGATCTCCCTGAGGTACCCTTTCCCCAGAGGGAAATTCACTAAGATGTGAGGACAGGAGACCACTTCATACTTGTCCTCTAGGGTTCCCCTCACCCAACTTCCAGCCCAGTCTCACCAAGTCCCTTTGTCCCCACTCTCTTGTCCTTGAACTTGTCATAGGCAGCGTTGGGATTGACAATGATGTGCTCCACACTTGTGCTTGTCAGCTCCTCCTGAAGGAAAAGGCAGTTCAGGCCAGGGGTTGACTCATTCCCAGTCTAGAACTTCTTCTACCCTACAAACCCCGCACGTACTAGGAAACTAGGCCCTAATGTTCCAAAGGGAAAGAAGGGCGATTCTCTTCTAAATTGCTGACCCAGACTCAATCTAGGAAACAGAAGCTTCCTGGTAAATTTGGAGCCTCAGTTGTATAAATATTAACACCCTGATTTAGCTGAGAACAGAGGCAGCAAAACCTCCCCACCCACTTTGTACATAGCCTCCCTGCCCCCACCCCTCCCAGTTATCTGACACACCATGCATTCAAGGCAAGAAACCAACCTGACCTCTCTTAACCTCCCCCTCCCAAAAGTAAATCTCTTTGGGAATAAGCAACCTCCCATTCTTGCTGGAGGAAAGAGGAAGGAAGGCAGGTAGACAGGCCAATAACGCTAAGTGTGAATATTAGGACTTTAAACCTACTACAGATATGACACCAGCTCTTAGAAAAGGAAGGCCAGCAGAAGACTTAAGAAACTTCGTTTCTAGACTGCTGTGAGGTCAGCCAATTCAGGGGATAGGGAGAAGAGGCAAAGATTTAACTGGATAGTTTTCTATGGGTTATCTTAGTAGCTACAACAAGCAATAGCTGCTTGCCATGAGCACCAAGGGCAAGGGTCACATATAAGCCCTGAAATGGAGATACTGCAGTGTCTATTCACAGAGAAGCTATGGCACTGGCTTTCTCCCCAGCCCCTCTCCTGCACCGGAAGACCTGAGCTCTGCATGGCAGAGAACACAGCTGAGAGAGTAAGAGAGACTGTACCCCAGAAACTGAAGCAGAAGTTTTCCCCTTAATAGACATCAATTTTTTGTTCAGATTCCAATAACTACACCAAGGCTGGGCACTCCTGATTCACATCCCTCCTTCAGTCAGCAGCCTGACAGCTCCCGTTAGAGCATTGAAGAAAGGGGAAAGGAGACTCATGAGTCCCCTTTTTTTGGGGATGATATCTCCACTTTCCACAGGAGGAAGGCAAACTGACTTTTCTTTCCTTCACCTAGGAAAATGGTTCGTGACACTCACTGCACTTTAGAATCACTTAGAAAAAACAATTATTTTTTTAAATGGTCTGGGCCCACCTCTTAAATGCTGATTTAATTGTTCTGGAGTAAAGCCAACTCTATCCAGGCAATTTTAAACTGCAGTCAGGACGGAACTTCTGCCTTTGTGGCTATGTGGGAAGAGGAAAGGGGGAAATGGATGTATATCACAGAGCTAGCAGCAGACAGAGGAAGGGTCTCTCCTTCACCTTTCCTCTGCTATTAGAGAAGGGATCAGTGTGGGTGGCACCTTTAAAGATGGGAGGGGCTGGAGTTGTAGTTCAGTGGTAGAGCACTTGCCTAGCATGTGAGAGGCACTGGGTCCAATCCTCAGAACACATAAAAAAATAAAGCACTGTGTCCATTTACAACTAAAAAAAATTTTTTTTAAATAAAGATAAAGGGGAAAGTGGGGCATGGTGGTACATGCCTATAATCCCAGTGGACTGGATGGCTGAGGCAGGAGGATTGCAAGTTCAAAGCCAGCCTCAGCAATTTAGTGAGGGTCTAAGCAACTTGGCGAGACCCTGTCTCAAAAAAAAAAAAAAAAAAAGAAAGCCAAATTCCCCTGAAATCAAACCCGCGGTACCAAAAAAAAAAGGGGGGGGGGCGGGGCTGGTGATGTAGCTCAGTTGGTAGAGTGCTTGCCTTGCAAGCATAAGGCCCTGGGTTCAATCCCCAGTCCCACCAAAAAAAAAAAAAGAAAAAAAAAAAGGTAAGAATCAAGTATCAGCTTTGATCTCTTCCTCTTCTTCAGGGGCTGCTAGATAGAAGGGCAGGACCTTTAGAGCTAGGGGGAAAAAAAAAAGAGCCCAATGTCGCACATGAAAAGTGCAAATGATTCTCTCTTTAATCTTCTCTGAAATGGGAATGGTGGCACAGGCTTGTAATCCTAGTTTTTAGGGAGGCTGAGATAGGAGGATCACAAGTAGAGGGCTGGGGATATAACTCAGTGGTGGAGAGCTTGCCCAGCATGTTTGAGGCCCTGGGTCCAAAACTCAGTACTGCAAAAAACTGAAAAGAGCAGGGCGCATGCCTGCAATCCCAGTGGCTCAGGAGGCTGAGGCAGGAGGGTCACAAGTTCAAAGCCAGCCTCAGCAAAAGGGAGATGCTAGCAACACAGTGAGACAACTATCTCTAAATAAAATACAAAACAGGGCTGGGGGTGTGGCTCTGTGGTTGAGTGCCCCCGAGTTCAATCCCTGGTACCCCCAAACAAACAAATGAAAAAGAACCACCCTCCCCCACAAAAAATAACATTCTCTGAAATTGTGTACCTAAAGCACCCATTTGCCAAAGAGTCAAGTGATCTCTGGCCTCTATAAACTGGGAACTCAGGCTTAGGATAGACAACCATTTTCTCTTAAATTGACAATCAAGAATATGCCACCTCTAGCCAGGCATGGTAGTGCACACCTGTAATTCCAACAATTTGGGAGGCTAAGGCAGGAAGATTACAAATTCAAGGTCAGCCTCAGCAATTTAGCGTGACCCTACCTCAAAATGAAATATAAAAAGAATATGCTATTCTGGGCCTGGTGGCATAGGCCTATAATCCCAGCTATTCAGGAGGCTGAGATGGGAGGAACTCAAGTTCAAGGCCAGCCTTGGCAGTATAACATAAGGAGATCCTGTTAAAATTAAAAACAAAACAAAACAAAACAAAAAAACAAAATTAAAAAGGATTTATTTTTAAAGGATTGGGGATGTGGCTCAATGATAAAATGATTGCTTAGTATGTATAAGGCCCTGGGTTCAATTCACAATTCCACACACAGACACACACATGTATACACACACAAGAACATGGGGCTTCTCCCCATGAAAGCCCGATCAAGGCCAATGAGACAGAAATCTTTAAATCCTTTTAAAAAGAGGAATGGGCTGGCTGTGATGATGCACGCCTGTAATTCCAGCAGCTCAGGAGGCTGAGGCAGGAAGATTGCAAGTTCAAAGCCAGTCTCAGCAATTTAGAGGCCCTAAGCAACTTAGTGAGACACTGTCTCAAAATAAAAAATAAAAAGGGCTAGGGATGTGGTTCAGTGGTAAAGTGCCCTGGGTTCAATCCCTAGTACCAAAAAAAAAAAAAAAGAAAAAAAAAAAGAAAGAAAAAAGAAAATAGGGGCTGAGAGTAGAGATCATGCCTAACATTCTCAAGGGCCTGGGGTCTATTCCCAGCACCACACAAAACAAATAAAAAAATAAGGAGCCGGGCGTGGTGGCGCACGCCTGTAATCCAAGCAACTTGGGAGGTTGAGTCAGGAGGATCGCGAGTTCAAAGCCAGCCTCAGCAACTTAGCGAGGCCCTAAGCAACTCAGTGAGACCCTGTCTCTAAACAAAAAATACAAAATAGGGCTGGGGATGTGGCTCAGAGGCCAAGTGTCCCTGAGTTCAATCCCTGGTTCAAAAAAAAAAAAAAAAAAAAAGGAATGGGAGGCATAATCTACAGACCAAGAAAAGAAATCACAGCTACTGTCTGTTAAGCCATTATTATAGACAGGTGCTATGCAGATAAGAACCTACATTCTTATTTATGTTCCTAAGAAAGGAAAGTGGGGGGGGAAAGGCGGGTAAAAAATGGTCAACACTTGAAAGGTAAAGCTCAGAGATTCTGGACAGTCAGAGAAATGGAGAGCACTTTTCCCACTGCTCCCTCCTGTATGAATATGACTTGGGCAGGAGGGCTACTTGACACTGGCATCCTCTGTGAACCTCTTAGAGGCTATGGCCTCAGGCCTATCCACTCAGGTGGATGGCACACACTAGTCTTCCAGTGGCATCTGCTCCACCAATGTCTAAAAGATCTGGGGCATGGGTTAGGGGTAGTGTCATTACAGTGACCTGTGAGATAGGAAAAGTTTGTCAGCTGTGTATAGAACTGAATAGAGGATTGAAAGATTTAGTGGAGAAAAAAGGACAGAAAAATAACTGCCCATACAGCACGCCCCATTAAAAAGCAGATGAAAGATCAGGCTTCTTACCAGCTCCTTGTGGATTCCCCAGAGGTGAGAAATCAAAAGAGTTAAAAGGAGAAGGAGTTGGGGAGTGGGGATGAGGGAGGGGGAAAAAAGACAAAATTATTATTAGCAAATTTTCACATGCACTATATGACAGTCTTCAAATACACCATACCACAGGGCCCCAGGGGAGCCTAGCAAAATTTGGGGGCCAAGAAATTTTAGCTGGGGTCATCACATACCCCAAGGGAAAGAAGACCATGACACCCTTTTCTCTCTAGTGGTGAGGATGTCATGAAGCTTTGCCATTAACAGCAGCAATTTAGTATCATCTGAGAACTGGGAGTTAGATGTTAGAAGCTGGTGGCATGGAACAGAAAAGTGTGAGAAGAGAAGGCTGAAGTAGAGGGGAAGTTGTAGAAATAGCAGAATATGGAGCAGAGGATATGGAGATTCTGAGGACCTGTAGCTGATTGAAGGTCCATAATTCTCAAAGAGGGGGATTTCCCCTTACTAGTTCATGGTTTAAGTCTTCCTGTCTCCTAGTTTTTCTACTTGTGAAAAGTTGGACATTTGGATGGCAGAATCAAGTCAAAAGGTACTCCTATGGGTGGTCTAATAGAACTTTAGGTCAGGCAGAACAAGATATGTCAGGTACAGATGGTGAGTATAAGGAAACATGAAGTACCCAACTGCAGCCTTGTTCTTATTTTCTGCTGTCAGAGTCAGGACAAAACCTGGTCCCTCTCATAGCCTGGTATGCTTGTATGCATCCTGAGTGGCTGGTAACTCACCCAGCAGTTCTGAGTGGTGCAGAGCAATTCTACCATGATGTACTAGCACAAACAGCCCAGAGGACACTAAGATTCATAGCTGTCAGCCTATGAGCAGAACATGTTTCTTCAACCCCCTGTTTACAAGTCTCACAGTGGCTAGAGGATTGACCAAGGGGTAAGAGTGAGACTATTTTAAAATGGTCTTATTTTAGTCCAGGCCACAGAGATAGGGTCTCAATTCTAGATAACCATTGGTTTAGAACACCTGGAAAGGGAAGTTCAATTGCATGTCCTGCTTTTCTGGAGCTCCACTGATATGCAGATGGAAGGAGGGAAGACTGAGGATGGTTACATATATATGAAAACCCAGGGGGGGAGAAAGACAAGTGCTCCCTACCCCCAAATTTTAGCCAGATACACAGGCCCTCAAACTATCCAGTCCCTGGCCAATGTTGGGATCCAGCCCAGGCAAGGCTCCTCTTTTAGCCCAGGTAAGAAGTGACTCCAGGTCCTGTGGTCTAGGCTGGGTTGTCTCCGCACACGGTGGGCTTAAGCACTCACAGGTGCACACATGCAGACACATGAAGGAGATATACACACTATGCACTATTTCTCTAACTTGATATACACACTATGCACTATTTCTCTGACTTGTCTCACCAAGCTAAAACCAGTAGGGGACAAACTTAATGGGTTAGGGGAGACAATGGGCCATAAACTCAAGTTCAAACAATAAGGAATGGGCAGAATGGGGAGGACCAGAAAAGTGAAGAAAGGGAAAAGTGGTATATTGTTTTTAAATATTATATACCACTTCCAAGTCTCTTATGGGTGGGTTGAGGGATGATGAGATTTTGTACAAAATTTCTTTAACTTGGTGTAGTAATAGTCACCTTAGAAACCTAATACACCACAGTCATCTTGATAGAAAAATTCCAAGTGCCCTGACTCAATACCAGTTTACCTGGTACAAAACTCCCAGTCCCTCTCACTAATGGACTCCCAGACTTCCCAGGGCTGTTTGACTAAGTGTCTGTGCCACAGAGGACAAGACCTGAGGTTCTAAATCAGGCAGGGGAAGTGGCCACTGCTGCCCTGAGCCTCTTCAGGCTCTACACCAACATTGCAGGCAGGGAGACTTCAGAACCATGATGACAAGAAAGGCGGAGAAAGCTAAAGAATGAAACTGTCCAGGATGGATCAACGCAATGCTGACGATTCATCCATTTCTAAAGGACGGGTTCAGAAACAGAAAGACTTCCAAGAACACAACACAAATTATTATCTTAGAACTGCAATAAAATACCTCCTCCCCATCCTATTTATTTCTCTAAAGGCCTAGCATGGCACAATATCAAAATGAGGATTCTTTCCCCAGGAATAATTCCATTTAACTAAGAAGACTTTGGCTGTCCCTTGTTCTCTACCCTTGTCTAGAATGGTTCAAAGTCATTCCATAAAGATCTAATTTCATATAGTCTCAAGAGGAAAAAGGTACCCCCTTTCTAACTCTGGTCCCTAAATGCCTTGTTTAAAACCATTCATAGCCTCTATGTTTCTATCCCACCCTCCATTGGACAGTTTTATTCTTCAGACCTCACAAGGGGAAGAGACAATGATTTGTGGATCATAGTTGTGTTTCTAAGCCTTGATTAATGATCTTAATAATAAGGCCAGCAGGCTCCTCAGTGACCCAGCTCGGGTCTCATTGGAATTAAAAACGATTAGCTACAACAATTGCACAGTGGCAGAGCATTGCATGCGAGATGGCAGATGAAAAAAAAAACATGCAGAGAAGAAGCATTGAATGGTCTTACTTGTGCAAACTAGTGTCCAGGCAGGGTGGTGAGGAGGGAGGATGGGGGAAGCATTAGGAAAAACTCAGGTTAAGTTCAAGTGCACCAACAGTCAACAAACACAATCAAGCATTCTCTAGATATTCTAAACTCTAAGGATTCTTCCTACTGAGAAACCTACTGTTTCTCATCTCAGACTAGGGAGTATCCAGCAGCTTCTGCTGGCACCCCATCAAACTATGGCTTGTTAATTCTCCTCTCTTTTACATGGCATTGGGGGTAGTTACACAATAAAGGGAGAAACAAAATCATGTTTCTAATGAGGCTTTCTTAACTTACGCCCCTTGCTCCAGCAGTTCAAAAGCCATGAACAGAATGCCTCACTGACCCAAGGCAGGCTTTGGGTCTAGGGGAGGGCATTCTATTTGGGAACTAGTTTTCCTAACAAGACATTTTAAGAAAAGTTTCCAAATAAGCCTACTGTTTTAATCAACCTGGGAGTATCTGAAATGCAGAGCCTTCCCAGATCATGAAGGAAAGGGTGAGTCTGTGCAGTTTTCTTACCCATTCTTGTTTTAAAATATTTTACTTCCTGCTAAAATTGTTTTAAAGGGATTTTAGAAGAAAAATCAAGATCTACTGTAGAAAAACTGAAATCTTCCACTACTTTGTTTTCCCATTTCCCCCACTATGGGAATAATAAAACTTTTGTGTTTATCTACCAATTAAGATCTTTAAGTGATGTTAGACCTTATTTGCTTCAGTAGTCCAATTTCTTCTGCAGTGAAGAAACCAGAGAAAGGACGTTAAAGGACAGCGAGCATCAACACTACTTGATAGTCCTTTAAAATAAAATCTGGAGACTTTCCAAAATGTTCCACAAGAAGTTGGCCATATTGGTGTCTCCAGGGAAGAGAACTGAGTGGTGGTGATAGGCAAGAGTAGGGGAGAGAGTTTTCACTACCCCACCTTGAATTCTTTTTTGTTTTCTGTGCATGTATTACTTATTTTTTAAAATAATAAAATTAGCTGGGTGTAGTGGTGCATGCTTGTAATTCCAGTCATTTGGAGGCTGAGGCAGGAGAATCACAAGTTTGAGATCAACCTTGGCAACTTAGTGAGACCCCCAGCAATTTAGCAAGACGCTGTCTCAAAATAAAACGTAAAAAGGACTGGGGATGTAGCTCAGTGGTAGAGCAACTGGTTTGATCCCCAGTACTAAAAAGAAAAAAGAAAAAAAAAGTTAATAAAATTAAAGTTGAATAGCTGGGCATGGTGGTGCACACCTGTAATCCAAGCAGCTCAGGAGGCTGAGGCAGGAAGATTGCAAGTTCAAAGCCAGCCTTAGCAACTTAGCGAGATCCATCTCAAAATAAAAATAAAAACAGGCTGGGCATATGGCTCAGTGGTAAAGTTCCCCTGGGTTCAATCCCTGGTACTAAATAAATAAATAAACAAACAAACATATATAAACAAAAATTAAAAGTTGAAAATAATCTGGAGACCAAGGCAGGGAATGCTGTTGCCAGGCATTAAGAAGGTAACTGAAAAACTTGTATTTCATATGCACTGCTACTTGTGCTAGGTCTTGGGCAGGTAGGTGACAAGGGGACAGGTTGTTAGTGAGAATTCAGGCCTCATGGTTACATGTTTCTGGCTGGCTAAGAATACAATTCATTGCTCCTTTAGTTGCACATTTACTTGAATATTAAGAGCAGCAGTAAGGCCATTACTCAGCTGAGTTCCTGAAAGCTGCTCTCCTATAGCCATTAGGATATGCAGAGACCAGAGGTATTAGCTGACATCAGGAAACATAAGGCTCCTAAGTCTTCCCATTCCACCTGCTACTCTCTAATGATGGAGAGTCACTTAACTGAGCCTCAGGTGATGGAGGCAACTCAACTGTATTTAACTATCCAGCTCTGAGGAACTTCTATCCTGGCCTCCTGGGCAATATACCACAGGAAATAAACTCTTGTGGTGTGCCCTCCCATCAGTCACTGTACTAGTTGCTACTAAAATAGGCTGCTGTGATATAGAGGGGAGAAAAAAGCCACACATTCAGGTTTTCCACACCTAGAATGGGCACCATCTTCTTTTTATTAAGAATTATCCAAGAATCTTTGAAAGGAAAATTAAAATATACTATTTTTGTTGGGAAAGGGGACTGTGACAACTATCCATTTATATCACAGTTAGTGACAAAGGGACAGAGTTCTGTTCATTATTTCACCCTGAAGTCTTGATATTTTATAGGAAGAGTCCTAAGCATAGGGAGAGCAGTCTTTAAACTGAGGTAGTACAGCATACACACTGTTACCCTGTGAGGACAGAGGCAGGTTCCTCTCACACTAGTACCCTCTTGGAGTGACAGGTGCACACTTTGGTCCTTGGGCAACAACATCATATGCATTATCTCCAGATACTCAAGCTTGGGGAACAGATTGACATGCCAGCAAGTACAGAAGCCACAAGGAACATACCACTGAGAGAAGGGACAGGGAAGGTGTTCCCTACAATGTAGGAAGCACTTTCACATGGGGAGCCAAATAGGGAATAAGTGAGTACGCCAAGCCATACATTGTAAGTCAGCAACCAGCAATCCCCAGAACTAACCAGCCCCACAGACATGGCCACAGGACTTAAAGACACACCAGCTGGGCCTGTATACTGAGACTGTTCCATGACCTATGGTTGCACCTTCACTGTTATTTCACAGCATCAATGTGACCCCAGCCCAGATCTCTGTGGAAATAAAACCTAAAGTATAGTCTAGATCACAGATCTTTGTCTTTGTTGGCACTTACATAGAGTTTTACTATATTGATTTCCATTCAATTTCATTTTTTTCTTTCTTGTTTCCTATATGTATCCATCTTAATTCTTCCATTGTTTCTTATATGTATCCTAATCCCCCCATTAGTCTGGGGCTCCTTGAGGGCAGGGACATTTCCTCTTCTGCACTGCACAAAAATCAACACAGGAGGGGCTAGGGTTATGGCTCAGGGGTAGAGCACTTGCCTAGCATGTGTGAGGCACCAGGTTCAATTCTCAGCACCACATATAAATAAATGAATAAAATAAAGGTCTGGGCCGGGTGCGCCTGTAATCCCAGAAACTTGGGAGGCTGAGGCAGAAGGATCACGAGTTCAAAGCCAGCCTCAGCAACATATCGAGGCCCTAAGCAACTTAGTGAGACCCTGTCTCTAAATAAAATACAAAATAGGGCTGGGGATGTGGCTCAGTGGCCGAGTGCCCCTGAGTTAATTCCTGGTTCCAAAAAAATAAAAAAATTTAAAATAAATAAATAAAGGTCTATCAACATCTTAAAAAAAAAAAAAAAAAAAAAAAAGCAACACAGAAACCAGGTATGGTGGTGCATGCCTGTACTCCCAATGACTTGGGAGTTCAGGCAGGAAGATCAAAAGTTTGAGGTAAGTCTCAGCAATGTAATGGGGCCCTAAGCAACTTATTGAGACCCTGTCTCAAAATTAAAAAAAAAAAAAATTTAAATGCTGGTGCTGTGTCTGCCCCTGGATTCAATCCCCAGTACCAAAAACCAAAACAAATCAACACAAATTGAACACATTCAATAAACAATGCTAAGTGCTTTCCTCATGGTTAAAATGTATCTACAGCTAATTCCCTCCTCCTCAGAGTTCCTGGATTTGAAAGTGCTGCAGTGACCTCTCCTCTGCTGATATGAAAGGCTTAGTTTTCCCTCAAATTTATTTGGTTCTGACCTTTATCTTTCTAGAATTTCCAAATCATGTTCTTATTCCTTGACCAATAAACACATATTGAGTGAAATAATGAAATACAAGGCCTACTTCCTACCACCAAACAGATTATAAATGCTCAGGCTTTATGACTCACTGAAATGGGTTAGAACCCAAAAGCCTAATTTAGTTACTAGTCCCAAATGTAATAGTTTTGAGATATTTCAATTTTATTTAAAAGGACCAAGACTCAGGGCTTTGCAAATAGATCTTGTTAGCTGTAATTTCACAGACTTGACTCTCCTTTGGCATTGCTCATAGGTGGCTGCAAGCTCTGCAACCTACATACCACCTAGGCTGGGGTTGGCATACCCACTTATTGTGGTGGCTTGCCAGAGTAGGGAAAGAATCTATCTAGGGAAGAGACATCAGAGTCTAAGGAATCCTGAGGCAGCACATAGTCTTACCGCATCAAACTCTGCTTGATCATCCTCAGGTAGGTCGCTGGTTTCATAAACATCTGGTTCGTTCCTGGCCTGCAGGTAGAAGCAGTGACCACCCAACCTCACTACCTAGCATCCACCAACCTCTTACCCCACTCCATCTGAACAAGCTAATGGAGAAGGCAGGGTTCTGCAATACCAGGATTCTATCCTTTCTTCTCCATCTTCCCTACTAATGGCACGTCAGTTTCCTTGTCTCAGTGAAGTGGGGGTGACAGCGGGAACAAATGGGACATAAGGCTAAACAGTGAATGTGATAACAAAGATGTTATCCTGAAATTGGACAGGGAAGGTCCTTGGTAATCATTTTGTCCAAGGTAGGTGAGGGCCTTCTCGAATTAGGCTCCTGTGATATTGGTTCAGAGTGACTCAGGATCTTAGTTCCTAAGGTTCTGTGCCCCAACCCCCACCCGGAGAAGGCAGGCAGGGCAGCACAAAAGAAGGGTACACTCCAACTTGTGCATGGGGAGTGAGGGGCAGACACACGTCCCCCTAAACGCCGAGTTCCCATCGGGCACAAGAAGGATCCTGCCACAGTAAATCTCTTCCTTTGGCAGGATGAAGACCGTCACCAAGTTGTCTGGTGAGTATGTCCAGGGTAGGGATGCGGGGGCTTATTGGGAGATTTGGGGAGGCACGGGCGGTGTCGACAGAGATGGCAGAAACACTGGGGCACAAGTGGTAAGCACCCTGAGACGATTTCTGGGTCGAGAAAACCGGCGACTGCCGGAAAGGGGGCCTGGTGCGCCGTCCGACGGCCAGGCCCAGTCAGGTCAGAGGAGTCCGAAAGGTGCTGCAGCCGGTCGGGGAGCGAGGGCGGGAGCCCTTGGGGCGGAGGAGGGGCTGCAGGCGGGAAGGGTCGCGGGTTGATTTCTGTTGGGGGTCCTTGGGAGGTCGGGGGCGCGGTCCTGGGGAGCCAGGGCCGGTCCTGTACTCACAATGCCGGGAAGATCGGCGTACTTAGGGTCCGCCATGGCGGCGGCGAGGCGGGGTGGGGGACCGGAGCCTCGGTGGAGCCGGGGCGGGTGATCGGGTAGGGGAGAGGTTGGGTCCGGGTCCCCAGTTAAGGCGGCGGCAAAGGGAGCGGCGGAGGAGCGGGAAGTCTCGCGACAGGAGTAGCATGCCAGAAGGGTAAAGGAAAAGTCGCGAGAACAACCCTCTACCACACCCCTGGAGACGCTGGGATTGGCGAGAGCGAGGCTAAGCAATGAGGTAATGACGAGGGGTCGCCGCTTTGGGTTGTGGGATATGTAGTCCTAGTTCTCTGGGGCTGGGGTGGAGAACTACAACAGCGCACCTTGAGCTATTTCATACAACTTATTTTCTTTAATTTTTACATCAAGTTCGTCAAGGAACTTGTATAATTTCCGTATTGGACTCCTAGGAATTAGTGATGAGATAAAATCACCCAGTCGTGTCGTGACACGGCAGGGATTCAAAAACAATAGTAGTAAGATTTAGTTACTACTAAAACAATAGTAGTAAAATTTAGTTAAGGCTTAGTGTATGTTTGGAATGGGAAAGTTAAGCAGTCTTCTTAAGTTAGGGCTGTCATATAAACTACAGGACACCTAGTTAAATTTGAATTTCAGCTAAGCAACTAATATTGTTTTGTTTGGTTTGGCTCTGTTTTGTCCCATATTTGGAACATACTGACACATAAAAAAGTAGCTTTTCTAAAATTCAAATTTAACTAGGTACACTGCTTTTGTTCTTGTTTTTCAAGTCTGGTAATCCTATCCTAAGTTCACAAATGGATAAGTGACAGCTCTGAGTCTGCCTGAACATTTTCTATCCTCTTAATCATTTCATTAATAGTTCCCAGACTTCTGAATTTCATGGTTCAATAAAATTAAAACAACAAAACTTTCTTAGGGATACACATAGTGGTGCTACCTTTTTATTTTACCTGGTAAATACATTACAAATAGAAAACCTACTAGAAACCATTGCCACCATTACTTGGTAGAAAATAAAAGGATAAACTCTTAGCCCGGTACGATGGTGCAGGCCTGTAATCCCAGCAGATCAGGAGGCTGAAGCAGGAGAATCATGGATTCAAAGCCAGTCTCAGCAACTTAGTGAGGCCCTAAGCAACTCAGAAACCCTGTCTCTAAATAAAATACAAAAAAGGGCTGTGGATGTGACTCAGTGGTTGAGTGCCCCTGGGTTCAATCCCTGGTACCAAAAAAAAAAAAGGACAAACTCTTGAGAGTAAAAGTCCTTTGAGACTCAATTCAGCTTTTTGTAACTCACCACATTGTTCTTTTGAGGTTGGGGCACACCCATTAAACTTTTGTTTCTGACTAGGGATGCTCCATGGACTGGCATGTTGCAGCTTCTTTGCTAAGGACGCCACCTTGCAGCGCCTGAGGGCCTGAGGTTGGGATGTTTCCTGAGCTTACAGGATGCTGCAACCCTTAGAAATAGTGCCAAACCAAATGACTGGAGAATTCCTGAGTTTGGAACTCATTGTGTTCTCTCTCCTGGCTCCTCCCCAAACCTCTGCCTTTTTCTCCCACAGACCTACTGTCTTCTCATTCAGTTGCTTTTGTTGAACCCCCTTCCTTCAGTTTCCTTAAGATTCAAGGTGGGTTAGAGGAATAGGCCCAACATGGGGAAGCTTCTCAGTTGAGTTTTGAGTTAGGTCTTATCTGGCCAGGCCATTAGTCTCTCACCCTTGCCCCATAGTATCTAAGTGACCTTAGTTAGATATTGACCAATTTCTAAACAGAACCTCTATTCCTTCCTCTCTTCTCCCATCACCCTGCCCCTCCCCTTCGCCTAAAGTCTCAACTTCTGCAGTCCACTTCTTTGTTGGCCAGAAGAGGACTGTGATGTGGATAGAAATCAATTTGGCCAGCTTCTGGATAAAAATCAATTTGGCCAGCTCCTGGGTGGTTCCGCCCAGGGGCTGCAGCAGGAGTCTGACCCAAGTGCAGGAAGGACAAAGAATCTCTGGGGAGTTTTTATTTGTTTTTGTTTTTCCAAAGAAAGGGGAGAAGCAGTGAAGAAAGGGGCTAGCTTGTTGTGTAGGGACCCTATCCAGTGCTAACTGGGACTACCAACACACATTGTTCGTCCTAGAGATTTTCTCAAAGTCCCTCTAGCCTTACCCACTCCCATCACCATCCCCCTACTCTTGCCCACCTCCATCCTAGTCCCAACCCACCTAGGAGGCAAAAATGAAAATTTGGTCTACTTTTAAATTCTGATAATCCAGAATAGGAATTTGTCTTTCCTCAACCTGGGGGACCTGGTGTGTACGCAGGGAAGAGAATAGAGTGCACTTTTGGATGTAGAAGAGGAAGGGAGTAGCTGACCCTCCTTTGACACTTGCCCCTGGCAATGGGACCTGGATACCCAACTCCGCAGGGGTTTAGACAGTTGTCTTTGAAGGTAGAACGGGTTAGGAGTCCAGCTTTTGTGCATCTGTGGAATGCACTGAGGGAGGGGGAATGAGAAATGTGTTTCCAAGTTCGAGAGAGGACTGTAATGGGGCTCGGGGATGCACTGTAATAAAGGAACTGGAAGTCCTGTGGACCTTCTTCTCTGGGTAGGCAACAGGCCCACCTCAGTTCCCCGCATCCCTTCCCGGAGGTGGAGTCTGAGGGTGGAACAAACAGGTCGAGGGCGTGGGGGTGGGATGCTGTGAGCGAGTCGGGTAGGGAAAGGGTGAAGGCAAGGTTATCACCGAGCATTAGGGGCGGGGGTAAGAAAGCGAGGAGTGAGGCCAGGCCCCACCTTTTGGTGGTCCAAAACAAGCGGATTGCCCCCTACGAAGGAAGCCCCGCCCCCACTGCTCGGTCGCGCCCCGCCCAGGCCCGCAGCGCGGCTGCAGCGCAAGGGGCGGAGAGGCAGAGCGCTGAGAGAGGGCCAGACGCCCAGGTTGCCCGCAACCCAGAGCTGCAGTAGACAGAAAGCGCTCCCCAGCCCTGCTCCCCCGCCTCGTCCGGGAGCCTTAGCTGCTTTCTTGGCCGCAGCGATCGAGCACCTGTCCTCCGTCTCGGCTTCAGCTGAGCGACCCCTCCTTCGGAGGACACAGCACCCCTGCAACCTCAGAAGTGCCCCAGCTCTACGCCGGCGACCACCATGGCGGAGACTAACAACGAATGCAGCATCAAGGTTCTCTGCCGATTTCGGCCTCTGAACCAGGCGGAGATCCTGCGGGGAGACAAGTTCATCCCCATTTTCCAAGGGGACGACAGCGTCGTTATCGGAGTGAGTGCTGCTCCGGGACGGAATTCGGAGAGGGGGCGGGAGGCTGACCCTTCTCCCTCGCAGAGCCTTAGCCTTTTCCTGTCACTCTGTGCCCCCTCCCCGCTGTTCAACCTCCATCCTCTTAGTCGCAGCCCCTCCTTTTTCTCCCCTGCATCAGAATGGCTGGGTGTGGCCTGGCTAGGCCTGCAGCCCTGTCTCTGCAGAGTGGGAGGGGGCTCCTTCCTGGCCTTCAGGAGACCCAACTCCTCTTTGCTTCTCCTTGCCACCTCCCCACCCCTTGGAGCCAGTCCCATGTTTTTCTGGTGTTTTTTCTCTCCCCCAGAGAAAGCATATCTTCCCTTTGTTATTGGCTTAGGTCTTTATCCCCCCCCCCCAGCCAAGAAGGAAGGGGGAAGATAGTGGATGGGCTAGAAGGGAGATGGGCCATCCAGGGTCTCTGGAAGTATGAATGGGAGTGGGCTCTAGGTTCAAGTCCTTAATCGTCCCTTGAAGTAGTTACAGTCTGTACTTAAGGGTTGGGGCAGGTTTGATGAAGGATTTTCTGGGAAAGAAATACATTGATGCCACACCCAGTTTGGGGAGAAGCCTCTGGAATTCTAAGGCCCTATCTGCCTTTCCATCCCAGGTACAGTAGGAAGAGGATTTCAGACTCCCCAGCTGTCATCCCCAAGTAAATATATCCAAATCCTGAGATTGTAATGCGTACTTGCTTATTCATCCTTCCTTTTGATGATCCAATAAAAAGTAGCAGTTGACCTCTACCTCATCATGACAGCCCCTACCCATGAAGGAGATCTTTAGAAGGAGAACTAGTATTTATCCTTTACTTATTACTCTATGTATAGTATTGAATCTTTGAAAAACACTCTAAAGTAGCATTGATATTTCCATTTTACAGATGAGGAGATTGAGGCCAAAATAAGTTGAATGACTTTCTCAAGGTCATGCTAAGAATCCATAGCTCAGAATCCAAGCTTTTCTTTCATATCACTTTGTCTTCCCAGATTTCTGTTCTGGGCCTTCTTCTGTGATGGCCCAAAGGGAGTTTACAGACCTTGCCCATTCCACCTTTCCCAGGCTGTGTGTGGGGTGAAAAGACCTGGGGTCAAGTCCTGAAGGGCTTGATGGGTGCTGGGGTAGGAAACCATTGCCAGTTTGAGAAGGAGGGGCATGTATGAGGGCAATCCTCAAGGTCAGGGGTGCTTCTTATGCATCTTTGATTTATAGTGCTTAGCACAAAGCACCTAGAAACATGCTTGTTAAAGGAATGAAGGAAAAAGGGGGAGGATGCCTGGGCCTTCTGAGTCAGTAATAGGAGTTTCGTACACATGCTTTAGGGAGGGCTCTAAGCCCCTACGCCCAGTCTGTCACCACCCTCACCCACTCTCTGAACTCCAGTGGTACTTTTGCCTTACATGTATGTGTATAGACGTGTGTGTGAGTGTGTGTGTGTGTGTGTGTGTGTGAGAGAGAGAGAGAGAGAGAGAGAGAGAGAGAGAGTTTGACACAAGAAGAGGACCTCTGTTTCTTTTGCCTCAAGGACCTCAGGCCTTGCAGTCTGGTCAGTCTAGTCTGGCCAGTCTAAAAGAAAGCTCATATCAACCTTGGGGGCCCCTCTCTGAGTAGCCAGAACAGCAGGCCATGAGAGTTGGAGCTTGAGGTCTGCTTGAGATATAAAGGATGAGAAACATGAGGGGGCTACATGGGGATAAAATCCACAAAAGATTTCTATGTTAAGTGTAACTTCCTTGTTTTGGAGGGTTGTTATGGAAGGATTTTCCAGTAAGTCCAAGGTAACTCCTTTAGGCTGTCTGGGCTATCCTGGTGTGTGGGATAAGTTAGGGAGACATGTTGAGAGGAGGGATTGAGCTGTTGATCTGTCCAGTCAGTCCAGCAAAACAGGACAGACACTTGGGGAGATGGGATGGAGAAGAGATGGAGAGAAGCTGAGGCCCCTGCCAGTGTAGAGTCTATCTTAGTTGTACAGCTGATATTTCCTCGTCTATTCTGCCTGATATTTGTGGGTCGGTACCTTTGTCTCACTCTGTATCTTCCCTTGCCTTGGCTCTCCTGTCTGTCTCACTCAAGATAAGTGCTTACAGGGGGCCATTTTGTCTCAGGCAATATCCCTGGAGCTTGCCTTTTAGGACTTACTATTAATTCTTCATTCAGTGGAATGAGGGCTATAGGAGACATATTTTTTTTTGACATTGGGAAGTTAACCCTGGGATGCTTTACCACTGAGCTACATCCCCAACCCTTTTTATTTTATTTTTTAGACAGAGTCTCACTAAATTGCCGAGGTCCTCACTAAGTTGCTGAAGCTGGCCTTGAACTTGTGATCCTTCTGTTTTAGTTTCAAGTTGCTGGGATTAGAGGCATGCCACTGTGCCTGGCAGGAGACATGATTTTGAGGAGATCCTTTTGAGGGATTCCCTGTGGATCCCAGGGAATGACATCTCCTACCTCTTTTCTCCTCCTGATCTCTTTGGGGCCCAGTGTGTGGGGAACTGTCTGAGGAACAGTGGAGGAAGCTGCTTCAGGATGTCTGGGAAGATGAGGGAAGAGTAAAAGAAAGGGAAAATAACCTCTCCAAAACCAGCCCCTGCTTCTTCCTGAGACAGCTCTTCCCTTCACCTCTGCTGCACTGCGGCTGGCTTGAGCTTCAGAGGCCCTTATGTTCTTGGGCTTTGTTCTCTTTTCAGATGGTTAGAAGGATAAGCTGGAGAGACAACTGTGTGCACCTTATTTCTCCTGCACTCCTCTGACTTCTCAGAAATCTGGGGGCTGGGGGTAGCCGAAATTAATGGCCTAAGTCATGGTGGAAGGATGTCTGGGTCACTGTGTGGTATATGTCTTGTTTTGCTCTTTGTACACTTAGAATTTAGTGTGACTTTTTCACTGAACCCATTTAAATGTCTCTCATTCTCTGCATTAGTTTTTCTCATCAGTATCCCATTGCTTACTGTCTGTGCTGCTGCATCCTTGCCAGACCTAGAGGAGATGACATTGAGAACACACGCAGACACACACAATCACACTCCCTCTCCCTCTTCTTCATTCAGATGTCCACAGGTTACCTCCCTGGAGTCTCCCAAAAGCTAAGAGGGTTCTTAAAGATGCAAGAAACCAGGACCTCAAGTACCTTGTTTAGAAAAGCTACACTGGACCTACAGGATTATTGGAACAGAGTTTGCTTGGTTTGGGATGGCCTTAGATTCCTTTGATATCTAAAGCGTTTGGGGGAGTCTCATTAAGGAAAATGGAGAGGGGAAGTAATGATCACTGTGGCCAGTGTCTCACTAGCATTTCCATAGCAACAGTCCCTAAGGGTGTCACCATGGAAATCGAGGCTGCTGCTTCAAGTTTGAGTTCTACCAAGTACTTTACTGAGAGTTGAACAGCTTGGTCATCTTTGGGTCCCTGATCTTAGGTCCCCCATTAGCTTTAATCAGCACACATGATGGAAAATACAGCACACTCCTGGACCTTTCCTGCACAAATGGACCAGGAGACAATAAGGAGGCTTGGAGTGGGTTAAAGGCGAACAGAGCTCAGACTGACAAAGAGGACATTCCTAAAAGGTGGAGAGAATCCTGGAGCATTTCTAATGGAACAGGCCTTTTAGTCTCTGACACTGCCAACTTGCAGGGTATTTAATTACTTGAAGGGGGAGAGGGTGAGGATGGCCCTCTGAAAGGATGGATAGGAGAACTGCATATTTCTGAAAATGGGATTGAGGTTGGAAAAAGGGAGTGATGAGAGCAGAAATACTTGGAGGAATGCCCAAAATGGAGGGGAGTGAAAAGCCATGATAAGGATCTTATGCAGGATTGACATTATAGTTTTCTGATCACTTTGGGTGTGGGTCTGGAATCACATTAGTTGGGTTTAAAACTGTGCCCTACCATTTCTCAGATGTGTGACTGTGGGCAAACTAAACTGACATCAGTGTCCTCATCTCTAAAATGGGATAATAATAGTACCTACCTCCTAGGATTATTGTGATTATTAAATGAAATAATACATATAAACTAATTAACACAGTGACAGGCACATTATAAATAAACTCTCAATAAGAGTTAGATGTTGAGCCCAGCATGGTGATGTATATCTGTAGTCCCAACTCTTAAAGAGATAGAGGTCATAAAATTATATGAGCCCAGAAGTTTGAGACCAGCCTGGGCAACATAGTGAGACCCTCTCTCAAAGAAAAAAAAATGGGATGGGAAGTTAGATGTTGTTGTCATTGTTTATGCTGTTTCCCTACAAGTTAAAAATTGGAAAGTGGTTAACACTTTTCCCTCTTACAGGTAGTTTCATCCAAACCTCCAGATCCCTAGTATCTTCTTATCTTCTTCATAAATATCTCTGTTTATTCAACATATTTTTATGAAGAGTATCCTGTGGGCCAGGGACTATGGTGTTGGGGATTTGGAAGGAATTCCTGCCTTCAATAAACTCTGGATCTAGATGGTGATCTGCAATCTCTGAAGTGGCCTGGGCAGAGGCAGGAGAGAAGGACATAAGAAATGGTCTTTGCTGAGCTGGGTACAGTGGCTCACATCTGTAATCTCAGCAACTTGGGAGGCTGAGGCAGGAGGATTGCAAGTTGGAGGCCAGCCTCAGCAGTTTAGTGAGGTCCTAAGCAACTTAGCAAGTCTTTGTCTCAAAATTTAAAAAAAAAAGGAAAAGAAAAAGAAATAACTTTTTCTAGCTAAATGTATGCCCCTCCACATTCTGATAAAGAACCCCCACAATAAAGCTAATTTGACTCAGAGTAATAATGAAAGATGTAAATAAGGTGTTTCCCACATGATTAGCCTAGAGGTAGAAAAAGGTAGGAAACCACTGGCTTATTCTCATGAAAAGAGTAGAAAAAGTAATTCATCTTGAGAGTAATCTGTAGAAAATTAAAAGAAATTCATTCTTTAACAGGAATAAATGTTTTAAAGAAGAGCTAGCTTTGGAATTTAAGGGCCCAACCAAGAGAAGGGAAGTAGTTAGGAGGTGTTTCCAGAACCCCTGAAATCACAAGGTATTTCACATGTCTTTTCCTGCTCATGAGATTATTAAATACACCTATTTTTAGCTCTTGGATTTTTTTTGGTCCTCACAGTCTGAGAACCCCATCTTTCTTCCCTCTTTGCTATATTCCTTCTTTCCAACCTTGGCTAAGGAAAAAAGGGTTCCTCAGGCAATAATTGGCTTCAGCATTTGGAGAGCACCCTCCATTTTAATGCATCCATGGAGCTTTCTGGAATCCTACATTGGGAATGTTTTGAGTGAATGTGTATATGTATGTGGGTGTGTTGGTGCCCATGTTCCCAGGAGGTAAGAAGGGAGGGGCAAGGCTGGCTTGTGAGTTATATTTAATCCCCTTTGGCTGGATGTCTGGCTTCCTGAAGCATGGATAGAAATCATTGGTGGAGAAAAGATAAGTGTCATTGACCTGAGGTAGACCTGTTTTATTTGTTTTTGGTTCTTGACCACTGGGTGGGAAAAACATTGAGGTGCATTATAATTATAGAAGAAATTAAATGTCACCCAAAATCTTACCACCCTAAGTAATTTGATATTGGTTTTTTTCTTGTGTGTGTGTGTGTGTGTGTGTATGTGTGTGTGTATATATATATTAATTGTAATAAAATTGTATCACAAACATGTATATACATGTGTAGATATGTACATATATACGTGTTTATTTATTTTTTTTGTGGTGCTGGGGATTGAACCCAGGGCCTTGTGCTTGCAAGGCAAGCACTTTACCAACTGAGCTATATCCCCAAACCTTATATACGTGTTTATAGATATGTCTATATACATATGCATATATGTGTGTGTGTTGTGTATGTGTAATTAAAAGCATTTTTGGTGCTGGGGATTGAACCCAGGTCCTTGTACATGTTAAGCATGTACTCTACCACTAAGCTATATCCGCAGCCCTATGTATTTTTTGTAATCCATTTTATCCACTAATAAAAATTCATGATTATTTTACTCATTATCACAAGTTTTTTTTTTTTAACTACTCCAGTCAATGTAGGAGAAACTTTATTGAGGTCTCAAGGCCATGCATAGGGCTTAGGCAGGAGGCCACCCTTTGGGGAAAGGAGCCAATGGAGGGGCTTATTTGTATTTTATTTAGAGACCGGGTCTCACTGAGTTGCTTAGGGCCTCGCTAAGTTGCTGAGGCTGGCTTTGAACTTGCGATCCTCCTGCCTCAGCCTCCCAAGTGCTGGGATTACAGGCATGCGCCACCAAGCCCGGCAGGAGGGGCTTATTTGACCTTCTTGGGATGGAGGTTGTTGGTATGGCCACATTTCTCTTTGTGGCAGTTGACAGCACAGGGATACAGGCAGGCATAATGCTTGCAACAGATCATTTTGTCACAGTTGTACTTCTGGGCAAGCTGGCGCAGGGAAGGCTCAGTGATGCCACCTCACAGGTGAAGCACCAAATGCAGGCTGTGCTCTTTCTGGATGTTGTAATCTGAGAGAGTGCGGCCATCCTCCAGCTGTTTGCCTGCAAATATCAGATGCTGTGGGTCAGATGGGACGACCTCCTTGTCTTAGATTTTGGCTTTGACATTCCCGATGGTGTCACTGGGCCCCACCTAGAGAGTGATGGTCTTGCCCAACAGGGTCTTCACAAAGATCTGCATCTCTGCATCTGTAGCTCAGGAGCCTTGTTGAAGAGAAAGAACTCATTCCAACTTTTTTATAATTTTTTTTTTGTGATACCAGGGATTGAATCCAGGGCTTCACACATGCTAGGCAAGTGCTGTACATTAAGCAACATCCCCAACTCCATTAAATATTTTAAAGTAATTTTATTATTTTATAATTTTAATTTTAGCAATTTATTTCTATTACTTATTAATTTTATTATTATTATTTATTTCTATTATTTTTTGGTTTTCTTTTTCTATTTTTATAATACTGGGGATTGAACTCAGGGGCACTCTACTACTGAGCTACATCCCCCGTCCTTTTTGTTTTATTTAGAAACAGGGTCTTACTAAGTTGCCTAGATTGGCTTTGAACTTGGGATCCTTTTTCCTCAACCTCTGAGGTTGCTGGGATTTCAGACATGTGACACCATGCCTAGCTTACAATTTTTAATTTAATTTTTGAATAAGTTTTATATACCTAGGTGACAAAATTCAAATGACAGAGAAAGATAGTCAGTGGAAAGTTATCCTTCTTGTTCTCTTCTTCCCTGGCCCCCTAGTTCTCCTCTCAGAAAGCAGTTGTTGCCAGGCACCATGACATATGCCTGTAATCCCAGGAACTCAGTAGGCTGAGGCAGGAGGATTGCAACTTTGAGGCCAGCTTCAGCAATTTAGTAAGACCCTGTCTCAAAAAATAAAAAAGGACTCAGGGGTAAAGTAGTCCTGGATTTGATCCCCAGTATCAAAAAAAAAAAAAAAAAGTGACTGTTATCGGTTTCTATGGATTCTTCCAAAATCACTATACATTTGTACTTTTTTTTATACAGATGACAGCATACCCTTCTGTGCCTTGCTTTTTTTTTAACTCACTATTGAGTCTTGGAGATCTTTCCATATCAGCACATAAAGGTCTGCTTCATTCTTTTTAACATCTATATAATTTGTTGGAGAGATATACCATAATTTATTTAAGTAGCCCCTATTGATATATATGTATATATATGTACATTGATATATATATAACATGTACATATATATACATTTTGGTACCAAGCATTGAACCCAGGGGCACTTAACTACCAAGTCACATCCCTAGTCCTTTTTATTTTTTATTTCGAGATAGGGTCTCATTAAGTTGCTTAAGGCCTTGATAAGGTGCTGAGGCTGTCTTTGAACTTGCAAGCCTTCTGTCTCAGCCTCCTGGGCCACTGGGATTACAGGCATGCACTACCATGCCAGGCTCCCCTATTGATGGGCATTTAGGATTGTTCTAATAATTTGCCATTATAAACAATTGAATGGGGGATGGTGGGAGGCATATGTGCAGTGAGTATATAGGATACATTTTTAAAAGTGGAAGTCTTTTATAAAGTGTGTATACTTTTATACTTTTATAAAGTGTGTATACTTAAAAATATAAGAGCTATTTCCAAATTGCCTGTCCTATTCCTATTTCCATACAGCCCTCACCAGCAGTATGAGCAAATATCTGTTTACTCACATTTTCACCAGTGGAGTACATTGCCAAATATTTTACTATGGCCACTTTGGTAGATAAAAACAGTGTTTCACAGTTTTAATATATGTTTGGCTTGACAGTGAAGTTGAGCATATATATTCATATATTTAAGAGCCATCAAAACATGTTTTATTTTTTTGTATCAGGAATTGAATCCAGAGGTGCTTAACCATTAAGCCACATCCCCAGCCCTTTTTTATATTTTATTTAGAGACAAGGTCTTGCTGAGTTGCTTGGGGACATGCTAAATTGCTGAGGCTAGCTTTGAATTCACAAACCTCCTGCTTCTGCCTCCTAAGCATCTGGGATTACAGGTGTGCACCATCGCGCTTGGCATAACATCAATTTATGATATATTTATGATAGCAATTCTTGAGTTATAATTTACATACAATGCACAAATCTTTTTGTGTGTGTGTGGTACTGGGGATTGAATCCAGGGGTACTCTATTACTGAGCCACACCCAAGCCCTTTTTATTTTTATTTATTTATGTATTTATTTTAAATATTTTTTTAGTTGTCAATGGACCTTTATTTTATTTATATGTGGTGTTGAGAATCGAACCCAGTGCCTCACACATGCTAGGCAAGCACTCTACCACTGAGCCTCAACCCCAGCCCTATTTTTTATTTTGAGGCAGAGTCTTGCCAAGTTGCCCAGGCTTGCCTCCAACTTGCCATCCTCCTTTCTGAGTCTCTGGGGTGGGGTGTGCGCCACTATACTTGACCCACTCCTACTCATTTTAATAAAGTTATAACAACCTCTTTTTCTTTTCCTTTTTTCTTACTTTTTTTGTGGTGCTGGGAATTGAACTCAAGGTCCAAGTCCTTATGCATGCTAAACAAATGCTCTACCACTGAGGTGCACTCCAGCCTCTTCTTTAAAAAAACAGAGGAGCCGGGCATGGTGGTGCACGCCTATAATCCCAGTGACTCCGGAGCCTGAGGCAGGAGGATCGCGAGTTCAAAGCCAGCCTCAGCAACTTAGTCAGGCCCTAAGCAACTCAATGAGTTAGGGTTAGACCCTGTCTCTAAATAAAACACAAAATATGGCTGGGGATGTGGCTCAGTGGCTGAGTGCCCCTGAGTTCAATCCCCAGTTCCAAAAAAAACAAAAACAAAAAAATAAAAAAAACAAAGAGGGATTGAACTCAGGGGCGCTTTACCACTAAGCTACGACCCCAGCTGTCTTTGTTGTTGTTTGTTTGTTTTGTCTTGGAAACAGGATCTTGCTAAATTGCTTAGGGCCTTGCCAAATTGCAGAGGCTGGCCTTGAACTTTCAATCCTCTTGTCTCAGCCTCCTAAATCACTGGGATTATAGATGTGCACCACTGTGCTGGTTTCCAGTGTCTTCTGGATAGATATTTGAATTACTTCAACTTTTCCTTCCTCCCTTTCTACCCTTCCTCCCTCCTTCCCTTCCTTCCTTTCTTTTTTGTGGTGCTAAGAATTGAACTCAAGAGCCTTGCGCATGCTTGGCAAATGCTCTGCCACTGACACCCCTAACCCTTTTTATTTTTAATTTTAATTTTTAATTAATTATTTTTTGATTTTTTTGAGAATCAAACCCAGGGGCACTTAACCACTGAGCTACATTTCCAGCCCTTTTTATATTTTATTTTGAGACAGAATCTTGCTCAGTTGCATAGGGTTTCACTAAGTTGCTGAAGCTGGCTTTGAATTTGCAATCCTTCTGCCTCAACCTTCTGAGCTGCTGGGATTACAGGCGTGTACTACTACACCTGGTTTTTATTTTTATTTTTGAGACAGAGTCTTGGTAAATTGCTCAGGCTGATCTTGAATTTGTAATCATCCTGCCACAGCTTTCCAGGTATTGGGATTATAGATGTGTACCACCATGCCTGGCCCAGTTTTTCTTTAACACAAAGCACTGCAGTAAACATCCTTTTACATCCAACTTAAGTGCTTCATCAGGTGTTTTGTAAAATGTGTTCTCAGCACTGGAATCCTGGTAAAGTATGAACAGCCTGGACATTTAGGAATTTAATAGAATGATTCTTCAGAAAGGTACTGTCAGTTTACAGCACTTCCTTCATTATAGAGAGTGCCTTTCCAACATCTTTGTGGATTCTATTTCTTGGGCTTTCATCTTTTTTTTTTTTTTTTAAATGGTGCTTTGATGGGGATCCAACCCAGGACCTTGTACATTGTAGGCAAGTGTTCTACAACTACACCCCAGCTGTTCTTGGGCCTTAGAGGTTTTCACTACCAAGAGACCATATATATACTTTTGACTTTTTTTCCAGAAGCCAGACTTAATTTTTTAAATATTTATAAAATAACATTTATTATGCTGCGCATAGTGGCACACACCTGAAATCCCAGTTACTCAGGACACTGAAGCAGGAGGATCACAAGTTTGAGGCCAACCTGAGTAACTTAGTGAACCCTTGTCTCAAAATAAAAAATAAAAAGGACTGAGGATGTTGCTCAGTGGTGAGTCACCTCTGGGTTCAATCCTCATTACCATAAAACAAAATAAACTCAGTTTTTGTTTTCCCTTATGCAAAGAAGAAAACAGCTAGGTGTGAAGGAACAGATTGGTAATCCCAGCTATTTAGGAGGCGGAGGCTGGAGGATCACAAATTTGAGGTCACCCTGGGCAACCTAGTGAAGACCCTGTTTCAAAACAAAACTTTAAGAGAAGAAAGCCTATGATTGCACTATCTTCTCATCATCTTTGACATTAAAAAATCTTGAATGTAACTTTTAAATTGTTAAAAAATGTAGCCAGGCGCGGTGGCACATACCTGTAATCCCAGCACTTGGGAGGCTGAGGCAGGAGGATCGTGAGTTCAAAGCCAGCCTCAGCAACTTAGTGAGGCCCTAAGCAACTCAGTGAGACCTGTCTCTAAATAAAATACAAAATAAGGCTGGGGATGTGATTCAGTGGTGAAATGCCCCTGGGTTCAATCCCCAGTACCCCCCCCCCCAAAAAAAGTAAACTACAGGATACATACGCAATGAAAAACAAAACCCTCTCTTTTCCCAATTTCTCTCCACAGTAACCACTTTCAAGAGTTTTGCATAATTCCTTCCAGGAAAAAAATTCTGTGTATATTGATGGAATATACACTTAGAGCCTCATGTCCAGCTTCAGCTAAATTTTATGGCCTTCCAAAATTTGTTAAAACATTTCTCCCAAACTCTGGCATCTGTAGATCTAGAGGTTTAAATTTCAGTTGGATGAAGATGAACTTGTTATACAATTTGACAAGTAAGTTTTAGTCTCTTTATACTGATTGGCAGGTAAACACTACTGGGAAATTTGTCACTCAGAAAACAAATATAGTCTTGTTTAATCTTAGCAAGGATCTGACCTTTAATATGATTAAGTGTCAAATAATTTCTTGATTTAACTCCCTGAGTTTTAAATATTTTGTATATTTAGCCAGGGGCAATGGCAAATGCCTGTAGTCCCATCAGCTCTGAAGGGTAAGGCAGGAGGATCCAGCCTTAGCAGCCAGCAACTTAGTAAGGCCCTAAGCAACTTAGAAACTATCTCAAAATAGAAAAAATAAAAAGGGCTGGGGATGTGGCTCAGTGCTTAAACACCTTTGGGTTTAACCCCTGGTACCCCCCCCCCAAAAAAAAAAAAGGAAAAGAAAAGAAATATATATATGTATATATACACACACATATTCTATATATTACATATATATCTTTTGTTTTCTTATCAGTACATATAACTTGCAACATATTACCTGAATTAAACAAAGTCCTTATTAGTCTGAATGATTTGCTTCTGCACTTTTATGCTGCAGTGCTAGAGATTGATTCCAGGGCCTCATGCATGCTAGGCAGGTACTCTACCACTGAGCCACACCTCTTAGCCCCTGGTTCGCTTTTTAAAGGGAGACCTATATTTCTGATTTTGTATATCCATTTCACGAGAGCTCTCAGTGTATATTTCATTTACACAGTAGGAAACATGCTATGCTTATGTTGCTAACTTTGCATCTTTCACTTAATTCATCTTGAAGACCTTTCCATATCAAGACAAATGGGTTTATTAAGGAAAATATTTTTAAACTTTGAAGTACTTTTTATTGTTAATGAATTGTTCTTCACTTCTAACAGTTTATGTCTCTCTCCAATTTCTCTTGTCCCCCATATTCCCCATATATTTGGAGGATTGAAGAATGGGGCACCTTTATCAGGCTGATGGGTCTATGGCATTTCTTCTCCCTCCCACTCTTCGTGCTGATGTCTGACATCTCTTATTTTCACTCCAGGGGAAGCCATATGTCTTTGACCGTGTGTTCCCCCCAAATACGACTCAGGAGCAAGTTTATCATGCATGTGCCATGCAGATTGTCAAAGGTAATGGATGTCTTTTTAGAATGTATTTTCTCAGACTTCTCATTCCCTACTTCACTTATCTCTACCTGTACTATTTCTCTATTATCTCTTCCAGATGTCCTTGCTGGCTACAATGGCACCATTTTTGCTTATGGACAGACATCCTCAGGGAAAACACACACCATGGAGGTGAGGGTTCTGACTCTGTTGGGGTAAGGAGCTAGGAATGCTAGTGGAAGGTCAAGGATTCTCAGTGGGGGAAGATCTAGGAATCAAAGGTTGCCTGGTTCAGATGCAGATGGGTACAGAGGATGAACTGAGGAGCAATGTTTTAAGGGAAGTTTAATCAAATCCCTTCAATCTGGTGCAGTTTAGCTTCTTTCCACTGCTCCAGTTGTCTGTCTATATATATACATACATA
>JAJEJO010047483.1:108072-136832 GCA_020662805.1 Glaucomys volans
CTAGGGATTGAACTCAGGGACACTTGGCCACTGAGCCACATCCCCAGCCCTGTTTTGTATTTTATTTAGAGACAGGGTCTCACTGAGTTGCTTAGGGCCTCGCTAAGTTGCTGAGGCTGGCTTTGAACTTACGATTTTCCTGCTCAGCCTCCCAAGTCGCTTGGATTACAGGCGTGTGCCACCACGCCCAGCTATCCAATTGTCTTTTGATCTGGAAAAGTAGCAGCCAATGAAAGTCCAAAGGGCTGCTCAGTTATCTCCTTCCACTACAAGGTAGACATGATGGTGACCATCTCCTACTTTAGGATGCTCTTCCTAGTACCTCTTAACTTTGTGTTCACTTGCATACCTCAAGTTGTTTCATCCTTCCTGAGTCTGTGTCATACTGGAATATCCTCACTCCCCAGGGGAAGCTGCATGACCCCCAGCTGATGGGAATCATTCCTCGGATTGCCCGAGATATCTTCAACCACATCTACTCCATGGATGAGAATCTTGAGTTCCACATCAAGGTGATCAGGGCATGACAGCTGGGCATCTTCAGATGGGGACTGGGAGGAGAAGATCTAGAATGAGCTGCTGAAGGATCCTGGGCTCCCCAACGTTACTCCCTCACTCTGGTTATCTCCATTCTTCTCCATCATGATGTTCTTTCCTGTTCTTCCCACCTACCACTACCCTTTGAGTGGGTCACATTAGTTTGGAATTCCCACATTAGAGTTAAGATACGCCCTCTTCACTTCATACTCCTTTCTCCCTAACCAGGTCTCTTATTTTGAGATTTACCTGGATAAAATTCGTGACCTTCTGGATGGTGAGTGTTTAGCTTCAGTGGGTGAGGGTGTGGGAGGAGGGTGAGGAAAGGAAAATCAGCTCGTTTTGGGGATTAGGTGCTGTTTGGCATACAACATCCTCCCACCTGAGTCCTTTAGCTCCATTCACCAAGAATTTCTAAAAACTGAGAGGCTCAGAAGATGAGCTTAGAAGCCCAGGTCTATACATGCACAGCCAAGGGAAGTAGAACCCTGCAGCTGGAGCCTAGAAGACAAGGAGGAGGCAGAGGAGGAGTAACCAAGCCTTCAGTGGGAATGTGGAGTTTAGGCTTCACTGGGAAGCGTTCCTCTGTTTAGCACATAGAAGAAACCACCATCCAAGTTGACTACAGGGTGCAGAGGGGTGGGGTAGAAGTGCTGGTCTTGCTCATACTGCATTATCTTGATTCAGTGACCAAGACAAACCTTTCTGTGCACGAGGACAAGAACCGGGTACCGTTTGTCAAGGTGAGAGCGGGTGAGACACTAGTGTGGAATCAGTGTATTGAGAATGGGGATGAGAGAGGTGGGTGGGTCAGTGACCCAGAAGTTGAAGGGGTGAGATGTGCTAAGAAGCCTAGGAGAGAGTCAGGGTGCTCGGTAATGATGTTTTTTTGTTTGTTTTTTTTGGTTCTGGGAATCAAACCCAGGCCTTGCACATGTAGACAAGTACTCTACTGCTAAGCTACATCTCCAGCCCAAAAGAGAACATCTTCAAAGGTCACTTGGGAAGTATGCAGGCAACTTAATTTGTAGACCAACTTAACTTAATTATGGGTCACTGTCTATTTGTCCCCTGCAGGGTTGTACTGAACGCTTTGTGTCTAGCCCGGAGGAGATTTTGGATGTGATTGATGAGGGGAAATCGAATCGTCATGTAGCTGTCACCAGTGAGTGGGAATCTAGGGGGTTCTTGAATCTAGGGGTGTACCTCTGTTCAGTGTTCCCTGGAGGGCAAGAAAGCAAGGGAGGACCTTGTCCTTCAGGAGAGGGACCCTTTGCCTATGCAGCCCACTACCTGGGAGAAAGGATGGCAGGGTTGGCACGTCCTTCTCTCTCAGTGGGTGAGAATGGCAGCATGTAGAAGCTGGGACTGAGGGCTGCAGGTTCATAGGGGTTGGTACAGGTCTCGTTTCTCCTCTGTTATGACAGACATGAATGAACACAGCTCTCGAAGCCATAGCATCTTCCTCATCAACATCAAGCAGGAAAATATGGAGACTGAGCAGAAGCTCAGTGGGAAGCTCTATCTTGTGGACCTGGCTGGGAGTGAGAAGGTTTGGAGTTCTATGGGTTGGTGGGGAAGAAAGCCTTGTGGGGAGGTCACTTGTTTTATAATTTAAAAAGAATTTCCGGGCGCGGTGGCACACGCCTGTAATCCCAGCACTTGGGAGGCTGAGTCAGGAGGATCGTGAGTTCAAAGCCAGCCTCAGCAACTTAACGAGGCCCTAAGCAACTCAGTGAGACCCTGTCTCTAAATAAAATACAAAAAGGGCTGGGGATGTGGCTCAGTGCCGTGGAGTGCCCCTGGGTTCAATCTCTGTTACCCAAAAAAAAGGAAAAAAAAAATCTTTGAAAAAGAATTTTTAAACTGGGCATGGTGGCACACACCTGTAATTCCTGTGACTTGGGAAGCTGAGGCAGAGGATCACAAGTTTAAGGCCAGACTCAGCAATTTAGCAAGGCCCTAAGCAAAATAAAAAGTAGAAATGGATGGGGATGTGGCTCAGTGGTTAAGTGACCCTGGATTAAATTCCTAGTACCAAAACACAAAACAAAACCCTTTAAAATTGAGATATTCAGGGCTGGGGTTGTTGCTTAATTGGTACAGTGCTTGCCTAACACATATGAGGCACTGGGTTCAATCCTCAGCACCACATTAAAATAAATAAAAATATTGTGTCCATCTACAACTAAAAAATTTTTAAAAAATTGAGATTCACAATCAGAAAGTTCATCATTTTAAAGTGTACAATTCAGTGGGTTTAGTGTCGTCATAAGGTTGTATAACCATTACCACTGTTTAATTCCAGAACATTTTTATCATCTATTGATAGTCACTTCCCATTCTCCCCTCTGTCTGTCCCCTGGCAACCACTAATCTACTCTGTCTCTATAGTTTGCCTGAATATTTCAAATAAATGGAATTATATAATATGGGAGTCGGAATGGCCTTTGGAAAGAGAGTACTGTGGAATGGGCCCTTCCCTGATTCTGGCTAACGCCTTTTGCTTTGTCCTCTTCTCCATCCTCTTCTCTATTCCATTCCCCTTTTTTTGGATTGGGTCCCCAATTGGAAAAGAGGTAGTGACAGTCTTTGTAGCTGTTCCTGACACACTTGTCCCCTAATGCCCTGGCAGGTTAGCAAGACTGGAGCAGAGGGAGCTGTGCTGGATGAGGCAAAGAATATCAACAAGTCACTGTCTGCCCTGGGGAATGTGATCTCTGCATTAGCAGAAGGCACTGTAAGTGTTTCCTAGGTCCCCTTCACCCTAATTGCACCCCATCTCCCCACCTTCTCCCAGTGCCCCCCTGTAATTATACCCCAACTTGTGGGTGGCTTGATCCTTAGGCAGCACCACTGTTCTTTCTGATCTCCTTTTGAATTTATTTTTCTAATTTATGGTGTCCTTCCTATCCCAGAAAAGCTATGTTCCATATCGTGATAGCAAAATGACACGGATTCTCCAGGACTCTCTGGGAGGAAACTGCCGTACAACTATGTTCATCTGCTGCTCACCTTCCAGCTACAATGATGCAGAGACCAAGTCCACCCTGATGTTTGGACAGCGGTCAGTGAAAGAGTCCCCAGAGGGACACCTGGTGGTCAGGTCCCTGGGGCTCTCTCCCTCAGGTATCACCCAGGCCTAACACAGATTTCATCTCTTTGTTCTTCTCTTTATCCAGGGCAAAAACCATTAAGAACACTGCCTCAGTGAATCTAGAGTTGACTGCTGAGCAGTGGAAGAAGAAATATGAGAAGGAGAAGGAGAAGACTAAGGCCCAGAAGGAGACAATTGCAAAGCTGGAGGCTGAGCTGAGCCGATGGCGCAATGGTTAGATGGAGATCCTGTGGAAATGAGAGACACTAGGAGGGACAGCCCTGCTTGGCTGTGTTTAGGGCCAGGCTGCCTTCAGGAAGGAGGGCTGTGTTTCTGGAAGAGTGCAGTGCAGCAGTCATGAGGGAAGGGAGTAAGGGGATTGACTACCCGCTGGAATCCCCAAAAGGTAGAAAGTCTACTTGGGAGAGAGATGAGGACTTGGAGTGAGGGGAATAGGACTTGTGCATGTAGCTTTCTCTTCTCCCATTTTCCCCTTTGTTTTGCCCCTCTGCCAGGAGAGAATGTGCCTGAGACAGAGCGTCTGGCTGGGGAGGATGCAGCCCTGGGGGCCGAGCTCTGTGAGGAGACTCCTGTGAATGACAACTCATCCATTGTGGTGCGTATTGCACCTGAGGAGCGGCAGAAATATGAGGAGGAGATCCGCAGGCTCTATAAGCAGCTTGATGACAAGGTGAGGCACAGGCAGGGCACAATAGATAAGAAGCATGGGATTTAAAATTTTAGCTTATACTGCCTTTTTCTGATTTTAAAAGAGATAAATTGCTCATTTTTGAAAATGTGGAAAATAAATAAAATTATATAGAAGAAAATTAGTACCATCCATCATCCGACCTTTCAGAAATACTAATATTTTGCTTTCCTCTATGCATATATCATACAATTGAGATATACTGTATATGTAATTTTGCATCTAATTTTTTTCATTTTGTTTATTTATTTTTATGTGGTGCTGAGGATTGAATCCAGTGCCTCACACAAGCTAGGCAAGCGCTCTATCACTGAGCCACAACCCCAGCCCATAATATATATATATTTTTTGGTACCAGGGATTGAACCCAGGAACACTTAGCCACTGAGCCTCATCCCCAGTCCTTTTTTGTATTTTATTTAGAGACAGGGTCTCAGTGAGTTGTTTAGCACCTCGCTTTTGCTGAAGCTGGCTTTAAACTCATGATTCTCCTGCCTTGGCCTCCCGAGACGCTGGGATTATAAGTGTGCACCACTGTACCTGGCTCCAGCCCATAATTTTTTCATTTTTAGTGTTATATTATGGGCATATTTTACTCCATTAACAACTCTTCATAAAAATATTTTGGGGGACATTGGGGAGTTGAACTCAGGGGTGCTTTACCACTGAGCCACATCCCCAGTCCTCTATTTAAATTTTGAGATAGGGTCTCAGTAAATTGCTTAGAGCCTAGCTAAGTTACTGAGGCTGGCCTTGAATTTGCGATCCTCCTGCCTCAGCCTCCTGAGCTGCTGGGATTACAGGTGTGGGCCACCATGCACAGTTAAAAGTACTTTTAACTGTCTTAAATGATCCACTTATTTAACCATTCACTTACTACAGGGATTGTAGTTTTTTGTTTTGCTATTATAAATAACTCTGAAATGACTGCCTCTTATGCACAAGATTTTGTTTGAATGATTTGGTTAGAATGGAGTGCTAGAGTGAGATTTCTACATTGAAAGATGTGAATATTTAAAGATTTTTGCTGTATATTGTCAAGGTTATATCAACTTCCTAGAAGAAAGGAATTTAGAGAGTGCTGGGGTCAGATAAAGAAACCGAGGAAAAGACCTCTTTTGAGCATATGAGCTTTTTAACTCAAAGCCTAAAACTACCTGGAATTTTATTGGATCCTGCCTTTCCCACAAAGCCCTAGAACTCTAAACTAAAAGGAGTGGGTTCCCTCACTGTGTTCCCCTTGCTTCCAACAGGATGATGAGATCAACCAGCAGAGCCAACTCATCGAGAAACTCAAGCAGCAAATGCTGGACCAGGAGGAGGTAGTGGGAGAGGGCAAGACACTAAAGGGAGGGGTTTGTGTTCATTCTTGAAAAGTGTGAAAAAGGCCTCTACAATCAGATGGAAGGGGCTGGGGATATAGCTCAGTTGGTTGAGTGCTTGCCTAGCATGCACAAAGCCCTGGGTTCAATCCCCTGCACCATACGCACGTGTGTGCGCGCACAATCAGACGGAAGAAGGGGCATTCTGCTTAGGGGCTAGTGACCCCAAACTATAGCAGTCTGAGAAATTCATTGAGCTGTTACTAAAGCACAACTGTTGGAGTCCAAGTGCTTCTTTATTCTGTTTCCCAATTTCTGTGAAGTCTAATGCCTACTTCTTTTTGACTTTTGCTTTGTCGGGGGAGCCAAGGCCCCCCAGGCCCAATGCCCATAGAAGTGATCATTGACTGCTTGCTCCCTCACATGCTCCTCCTCTCCTTTGAAGCTGCTGGTGTCCACTCGAGGAGACAATGAGAAGGTCCAGCGGGAGCTGAGCCACTTGCAGTCGGAGAATGATGCTGCGAAGGATGAGGTGAAAGAAGTGCTGCAGGCCCTGGAGGAGCTGGCTGTAAACTACGACCAGAAGTCCCAGGAAGTGGAAGAAAAGAGCCAGCAGAATCAGCTGCTGGTGGACGAGCTGTCCCAGAAGGTGGTGAGTGGCCTACCAGTGGTCCAAGGGCTCCCTGACCTCAAAACACCATCCATGTCCAAGGGGACCACTGATTCCTTTCGGGTTGTGTGGTGTTTGCATCTCTATACTGCTGTTCAGTGTGTTCTGACACCCTCCCTCACCATGCCACTGTGCTCTGTCATGCTGAAATGAGAGGCCTCTGTCTGGGCTAGGGAGGGAAGCAGGATGGCGGCAATGGGAATGACCTGAGGGGCTGTCCCCAGGCTACCATGTTGTCCCTGGAGTCTGAATTGCAGCGACTCCAGGAGGTCAGTGGACACCAGCGAAAACGAATTGCTGAAGTGCTGAATGGGCTGATGAAGGACCTGAGTGAGTTCAGTGTCATCGTGGGCAACGGGGAGATTAAGCTGGTGAGTGAAGAGACATGATAGTCTAGTCCAGGTCATTTTTGCACTGGGCACTGGAGGGACAATCCAGACCCTCTGAGATACTGAAAAAGGTGACCCAAAGAGCTCAGAAACCTGCCTTCAGACTAGACTCAGAAAACAAATAGGGAGCCCGGCGCGGTGGTGCACGCCTGTAATCCCAGCACTTGGGAGGCTGAGGCAGGAGGATCGCGAGTTCAAAGCCAGCCTCAGCAATTTAGCGAGGCCCTAAGCAACTGAGTGAGACCCTGTCTCTAAATAAAATACAAAATAGGGCTGGGGATGTGGCTCAGTGGTGGAGTGCCCCTGAGTTCAATCCCCAGTACCAAAAAAAAAAAAAAAAAAAAGAAAACAAATAGAGGTTTGTGTAGCCTCCACTGAAAAGATGCATTCTAAAGGATGCAAAGAAGTGAGTGCCAGTGGCGGGATCAAGAAGTGGGGCACAGAGTTAGGAATGACATATGCAAATCTGTGCAGTGAGAATGACTGACCCGGGTAATCAAGCAGATCAGTTTGTCTACAAAAGAAAATCAAGGCTGGGTGTGGTGGCGCATGCCTGTAATCCAAGTGACTTGGGAGGCTGAGTCAGGAGGATCGTGAGTTCAAAGCCAGCCTCAGCAACTGGTGAGGCCCTAAGCAACTCAGTGAGACCCTGTCTCTAAATAAAATACAAAATAGGACTGGGGATGTGGCTTAGTGGCCGAGTGTCCCTGAGTTCAATCCCAGGTTCCAAAAAAAATAAAATAAAATAAAGACTCTTTAAAAAAAAAAAAGAAAGAAAGAAAAAAAAGAAAATCAAGCCAGGCATGGTAGCAAGTGCCAGTAGTCCCAGCTACTTTGGAGGCTGAGGAAGGAGGATCATTTGAGTCCAGGAATTTAGGACTAGCCTGGACAACATGATCATACCTTGACTCAAAATAAAATAAAATAATAGGAAGAAACAGAAAATCATATTGCTTTTTAAGGTAGAAGAGGAGGATTATCAAAAATGGATCTTAAAATGTAGATAGAGGGCCTTAGTATAAAATGCCAGGTGATAGCTGGTAAAGGTCCTTGGGAAATCCTTGTCTAACTTGAATCCCTGTGCATGTGGGTTTGTGCAGAGGGTGGAAGGGAGCGGGTACAGGCTTCTCTACTGCAGGGAAGCATCTCTTCCCCCTCTGCCCACCCTCAGCCAGTGGAGATCAGTGGGGCCATTGAGGAAGAATTCACTGTAGCCAGACTCTACATCAGCAAAATCAAATCAGAGGTCAAGTCTGTAGTCAAGCGGTGCCGTCAGCTAGAAAACCTCCAGGTGGAATGTCATCGCAAGATGGAAGTGACTGGGCGGGAACTCTCATCCTGTCAGCTCCTCATCTCACAGGTGAGTCCTGAGATTGAGAGCCTTTAGATGCTGTGGAAGAGAGAAGGCTATTATGTAGTTATGGGTAAAACTCTTAACATTCACCTTCATGTCAGCATCCTATGGAAGTCAAGGACAGAGCTGGGTGGCAGGGAGTAAGATCTAGGCTAAAGAAGTGGAGGCTCAGGCAGTATTGCTGTCTGAATTGGTGCTCTGATGGAAGGGTCTCCATGGGAATGGCCCCCAGCCCTACAGCCACATAGATGGTACAGCAGGAAGGGAGGGCTTAGGAGTAGAGCTGGAGTTTATGGAGATTGGTGCTGCTTAGAGTTGTGTGCTTTGCTCCATCTGTTTCCTTTTTCTCCCTATCCTTCTTCTACCAGCATGAGGCTAAGATCCGCTCGCTAACAGAATATATGCAGAGTGTGGAGCTGAAGAAGCGACACCTGGAAGAGTCCTATGACTCCCTGAGTGATGAGTTGGCCAAGCTCCAGGCCCAGGGTGAGGCCTTCTTAGACCTCTATCACAGCCATCCTAGAATCTGAGATTCCAAAGGGTCAGGGAGGGAAAGTCACAAACATCAGAAGAAACCACCCAGCAGCCACTCACTCAAAGCATCAGCCTGAATCATGAGTGCCAACTCATGCTATATGCTAACACTCATTTCATTAGCACCGTACACCCTCCCTGGTTTTCTTTCCCTGCTGTATAAATTAGACTGTCCTAACTAGAAGAACTTCCCTGCAGGCCCATCCCTTGACCTGCCTGGAGTTCTGGTCAAACATAAATTTTTTTCTGAAGGAGGTAGATTTAATGTAAGCTGTCTTCCCCACTTTCCCCTAGAAACTGTGAATGAAGTGGCCTTAAAGGACAAGGAGCCAGACACTCAAGATGCAGACGAAGTGAAGGCGAGTGGGGAGGTTGAGGGGGTGACTGGGGCTTGGCCAGGGTTGTGCTGACCCTCGTGGGTGCATGTCTAGGAGTCTGGCTCTGAGCAGGGGGTGGGGTTGTTTGCAGAAGGCCTTGGAGCTGCAGATGGAGAGTCACCGGGAGGCCCATCACCGGCAGCTGGCCCGACTCAGAGATGAGATCAATGAAAAGCAGAAGACCATTGATGAGCTCAAAGAGTAAGGGTCCCTTAGGATGGCTCCAGTCTCAATTGAGCCCACTTACCTCGCTGTGCCTACTCAAATGATCCTTCTGGATCAGGTTCTTTAACTTCTATATATCATTCCCTCAACAATAACAACTTCGCAGCCCAAATTCAGGAGGTACAAACATTAAGGACTAATCCCTATCCTTTTTGCCCTTATTAGAGAGCTCAGGGTTCCTTACTGTCATGGAAATGTGACCTGAGTTGCTCCTGATATCTGAAGATAGATATCTAACTGGACTCCCTCATGCAAGAAGAAAGCACATTTGAGAGGCTGTTTTTTCCTTCTTCTTCATTAACATCTTTTTCTCTCCAATGCCCCTGACCCTCTGTAGCCTGAATCAGAAGCTACAGTTAGAGCTAGAGAAACTTCAGGCTGACTATGAGAAGCTGAAGAACGAAGAACATGAGAAGAGCGCCAAACTTCAGGAGCTGACGTGAGTGAGGGGTTTGCTGGCAGGCCAGTGTCCACATGGGCTCTGAACTGCTCAGAGGCAGGTCACACACATAGCTGTGATGCAGTGACTCACAAGAAGCAAATATGATGGGGTGGGAAAGGTTTAGAAAAATGGAGACCATCAGAAACGACTCCATCTGAGGATTAGTTGACATGGATGGCAAGTGGCTTGCAATGTTCTGTTAAGTCTGAAAATCAGGTTACAAAGCAGTATGAATGGTCTAATCTCATAAAAATTTGTGCGGCTGGGGATATAGCTCAGTTGGTAGAGTGCTTGCCTCACAAGCTCAAGGCCCTGGGTTTAATCCTCAGCACCACACACACACACACACACAAACACACACACACACAAATTGTATGTGGATATATGTGCCTAGAAAAAATATTCTGCAAGTGGCACATGCCTGTCATCCAAGCTACTTGGGAGGCTAAAGCAGAGGATGGCAACTTCAAGGCTATCCTGGATAACTTTAGTGAAAATTTATCCCAAAATAGAAAGGGTTGGTGGTATAACTCTGTGTTCTCAGTACCAAAAAAAATTTTTATTAAAATAATGTGCAAAGATGGGACCAGGATTCATGGTTGATCTGTAAGTGGTAGAATCATGGCTTTTTATAAAAACTCCTCTTAACTCTCTTTTAAAATTCTTTTCTAATTTTTTCACAGTAAACATGAATAACTTATATAATAAATAGTAAAATAGAGATAAAAGGAATGGAGTAGAAAGGTGAGAGGAGGAGAGTTCTGAGAATTTTTCTATTTTCTTCTCATTATTTGTTTACTGCAGATTTCTGTACGAGCGACATGAGCAGTCCAAGCAGGACCTCAAGGGTCTGGAGGAGACAGTTGTGAGTGGTTTCCTTCTATACCAAGTTAACAGGGTGGGGAGGGCTGCATTCCCTACCCCAATTTCTTTGTTACCACATTGCTCTTTCTCCTTTGCAGTTAGTCCCTGGCATAATCAAGACACATCTTTTCCCAAGGGATGAGTGACACTTGACTGTATAGACTGAAGCTTCCAATAGTTTTGGAGGGAGTAGGCAGAGTAGGCAGACCTGGTGTCTGGCTATCCCCAATTTTTCATCATTCTTTCCAGGCTCGGGAACTCCAGACCCTCCACAACCTTCGCAAACTGTTCGTTCAAGACGTCACGACTCGAGTCAAGAAAGTGAGTGATATCCTCCACATCTTACCAGCTCCATATATTCCTCCCCTCCTCAGACTTCTGCAGCCCTGCTGTTCCCTGTGGAATTGGCTTGACCTGGCCTGGGTGGGACCTGTTTGGCCTCAGGACAGTCACATTTTTCTCTCCATCTCTAATCAGAGTGCAGAAATGGAGCCCGAGGACAGTGGGGGGATTCACTCCCAAAAGCAGAAAATTTCCTTTCTTGAGAACAACCTGGAACAACTTACAAAGGTTCACAAACAGGTAAGAATGCAGAGAAGGGGTGAAGAGATCTTTTGAGGCCAGGTCCCTCATGATACCCAAATCCTTGGAAGTCCTTTCCTAAATCCTTGGATTTAGGAAAATCTAGTTGTGTGTTTTCCTTACTTTTTTATTTTCTTTACTAATCCCATCCTTAAATCATATTTGGTCCCACTTTTACCTTGTTCATTCTTTCATTCCTGTTTTCACTTCTCAAAGTTTCTGAACCACTTCTGCTCAAAGAATATTCCCCAGGCCTACCTTGGAGAGAGAGGTTGAAATGGACAGAGATTGAAGAGGCATAGGGCCTTAACTGTACACGATGAACAGCAGAGGACTAGGGGTGTAGCTCAGTGGTAGAGGTAAAAAAAAAAAAAAAGAAAGAAAACAAAATACAAAGAGGAATACTAGTATGTCAGACCTTAACTGGAGATGGAAAAGCAGGAAGAGATGGAAAAGCAGACAAGAAAAGCAAGGAAACTGGGCTTTCTCCCATGAAGGGACCTCCATCTGCATAGGCCTGAGGCAGGCATATAGGACATTAAATGATGTGTTTGAGATGGCTCAACCAGACCCTGGTCAGAGCCAGTCAGAACTCCTGTGTATTAAGTTGCTGCCTCTCTGTCCCCCTCCTTCCTGCTGCGGTTCCTTAGGTGGATGACTGGGTTTCAAAGGTACGGGCTGGGGAGGTAAAGGGCAGTCCAGAGGAGTCAGGACAGGAAATGTTTGGTGTGAGCCCAGCAGGAGCACCTGCACTAGTAACAAGAACCTGAGCCTGGAGACCCTCCTCAGTCCCCAAGGCGTTCTTCAAAGAAGCCCCAACCCTGTAGCTGGCCTGTAGCTCAGTGGCAAAGCACTTGCCTAGCATGTGCGAGGTCCTGGGAAACCCAAGCCAGACTTCATTTTCTTCCTTTTAAATCTACTGTAAGGCTGGCACAGTGGCACCTATAATGCCAGCTACTGGGGAAGCTGTGTCAGGAGGATTCCAAGTTCAAAGCCAGGCAATTTAGGGAGACCCTGTCTGAAAATAAGAAATTAAAAGGACTGGAGATGTAGCTCAGTAGTAAAGCCCTCCTGTATTCAATCTCTAGTACCTCCCCTACAAAATCCTCCTTAAAATTCCAGCTAACTCATATTCTCACTAGCCTAGAACTTTGTCTTCTTTTCCTCCAAGTATGATGCCCAGCTTATGTACTAAATACATAGTAAATCTTTTTTTTTGTAAAGAATTTCCAAACCTGCAGCCCAGTGATAATCTGTAGGGCTTATTGATTTTATTGGGGCCTCCAGAGGACTTTACCACATCTTTCTTTCCTTCCCTTATTATAAAACAATGTAACAACATTATAGAAAAGTTGAAAGACAGCCAGGAATCATTTTTTGGGGGGGGGGCAGGGGGACGGGGGACTGAACTCAGGGGCCCTCGGCTACTGAGCCACATCCCCAGCCCTATTTTGTATTTTATTTAGAGACAGGGTCTCACTCAGTTGCTTAGGGCCTCGCTAAGTTGCTGAGGCTGGCTTTGAACTCGCGATCCTCCTGCCTCATCCTCCCTAGTTGCTGGGATTACAGGTGTGCACCACTACGCCCGGCTCAGGAATCAGTTTTTTTTTTTTTTTTTTTTTTTGGTACTGGGGATTGAACCCAGGGGCACTCGGCCACTGAGCCACATCCCCAGCCCTATCTTGTAATTTTATTTAGAGACAGGGTCTCACTGAGTTGCTTAGGGCCTCGCTAAGTTGCTGGGGCTGGCTTTGAACTCGCAATCTTCCTGCCTCAGCCTCCCAAGTGCTAGGATTACAGGGGTGCGCCACCGCGCCCAGCTAGGAATCAGTTTTAATCAGTTCTGTCATTCTATTTTCATTCCTGTGTGTTTACTTTACCTCTCTGTCCAAATGCATATTAAGTTGCTTAACAACCCCCTGCAAACCCAAATAAACAAGAAAGAACCAGAGACCACTTCCTTTTCCTTCATTGAAGCTTCTGCCTCTTTTCTAAGTCCTAAAGATCAAAAACTACTCTCCCAAAGAGCAGAGGACTTACCACAACATCCTACATCAGCAGACAGGAGTCTGGGAAGAAAAAAAAAAGATATAAAAACTGCTCAGATAGAATCTTAATTGCTAGGACCACATCCCTATTGCCATTTAAGCTAAACTATTATCACAACAAAACACTGATTACAATCCATAAATTGTCCATACTAAAGCTGCAAGTAAGGTTCTAGCTCTTCCCCTGTACTCCCAGTGTTCCCTGCTATGCGACTTGCCTGATACACTCCAAGGCCTGCTCCTTTTGCAGTCTATAGTGTCCCCAGCCATAGGGGGCCCCCAGCCATTGTGTGGAAGGATCAGGGAGTCTTTTCTGGCTGCTGGGTGGTTGCTACCACGGTCTACCTTAATTTAAATGGGGGAAGGACAGCCCCAAAAGTCCTTGAACGTGAAGAGAATGAGCACAAATGTTTGTGAGACCTCAAACATTTTCTTTCCTTCCTATGGGGCACCATGTGTATATGGATGTGTGTGGAGGCTTATGAATTCCAGCATCTGCCCCTGCTCTGCACTGCACCTGCCTGCACCCATTCTCCTCAGTACCATGTGCACCCTCCAGACTGTGGCAATGCTCTTGCTGCCCTGCCTTTGTATGCCCACACATCCTTCTCTGGGGAAGGGGGCCCATGGGGGCCCTCAAGCTGTTTGTCTGGCACAAGCTGTGATATATGGTGGAAAGGAGTATCCAGGCAAGGTAGAGTTGTGGGCTATAGTAGAGATACCAGGTTTTGCTGCCTAGACAATAATGTATAAAGGAAAGAACTGGATAGAACAGCACATTACATAAAGGGAGTAAGGTTTTTTGAAGAAACAGTGTAGTCTCCATCTTCTCTGACTTGATTTTTCTTTATTCTCTTTCCTCACCCCTCACCCCACACACCACTGGGTGACTCAATCTTGGGTTGCTCCGCTTTCTTTTGGCCTCTTCCCTTTGGCTCACCCCCAGCTGGTACGTGACAATGCAGATCTGCGTTGTGAGCTTCCTAAATTGGAAAAACGACTTAGGGCTACGGCTGAGAGAGTTAAGGCCTTGGAGGGTGCACTGAAGGAGGCCAAGGAGGGTGCCATGAAGGACAAGCGCCGGTACCAGCAAGAGGTGGACCGCATCAAGGAGGCTGTGCGGTACAAGAGCTCGGGCAAGAGGGGCCATTCTGCCCAGATTGGTGAGTAGATGTCACCATGCATGCTGGGATTACCACCTGAAGCAAATTCAGTAAATTCCTGTGTGCCAGGCAGCTAGAGTATTGCTTCTAGACCCTAACCTTCCCTACCCTCAAGAAGAAAAAAGTGATGAATTATGTTACAAGCAACTTGGTTCAGCCCCAGCAAAATGACTTCAGGAACCAGGATAACAGCATCCTCATGGTCATTTCCTCTCTTTCATAGCCAAACCTGTGCGGCCTGGCCACTATCCAGCATCCTCTCCCACCAACCCCTATGGCACCCGGAGCCCTGAGTGCATCAGTTATACCAACAGCCTCTTCCAGAACTATCAGAATTTGTACCTGCAAGCCACACCTAGCTCCACTTCAGATGTGTAGTGAGTGACCATGGGTGTGGGCTGGAGAGTCAACCTAAAGCTCTCGGAACCCTGGAAGGCATGGGATTAGGTCCATTATTACTTGAAAATTATTTTCTTAAGTAGCTAATTTCTAAATCTTTCTCAGCCTAATCATAGGTATTAGAAGGTGGGCATCTGTCCTCCCTGCCTGCTCTATGTTTATTGTCCTCTGTTCTTGGGGGATGGGAGGGTTGTGTGGCTCTATGGCTGAGGGTAAATGTGGATTAGTGATCCACAAATAGTGGAGGGTATGACTTGAAAGGCTGAGGCAGGAAGATCACAAGTTTGAGGCCAGCCTTGGCAACCTAGTAAGACCCTTAGCAACTCAGTGAGAGCCTGTCTCAAAATAAAAAATGAAAAAGACTGGAGATGTATCCTAGTGGTAAAGCACCCCTGGGTTAAATGCCCAGTACAAAAAAATAATAATAATAGTGGAGGGCAGTTGCCAATCCAATGGGTACATCTCTCTCCTGTACCCAGCTTTGCTAACTCCTGTACCAGCAGTGGAGCCCCATCTTCTGGTGGCCCCTTGGCTTCCTACCAGAAGGCCAACATGGACAATGGTAAGTGATCTTTGAGATCTCCAGTGCAAGTTGGGAGGTATGAGAAACGTAAGTGACCCCATTTTATAACACCAACTAAACCTTTCTCATGTGTTGGGCTTTAAATAAAAAGATACATAGGACTGGGAATGTAGCTCAGTGGTAAGCATGCATGAGGCCCTGGGTTGAATCCCTAGCATTTATATATATATATGTATATACGTATATATATAGAGAGAGAGATGGGTGTATACCCATCTCTTCAGATCTCAGATCTTTCTTAGAAGTGGATTTCTCCTATTATTGACCGTGCCTGTCTCCACCTTCCCCACCTATCCCCCTTTTTTCTCAAACCAAATAATGATGCAGTTTTGGGTGGCTGAGGATAGTACACCCCAATTTATCTTTTTCTCTAAGGGGTTAGGATGGGAGAAAGTCTGGGGAGACCATTCCTAATACCCAGTTTCCTTTCTTCTTCTTCTAACCCTGTGTTCTCAATGCTGATCTCTTCAGGAAATGCCACAGATATCAACGACAATAGGTATACCAGGCCCCACTACCCTTGGGTTCTCTGAGTGGCACCAGAAGAAATGATTAAACTTCCCTCTGCCCTAGTTAGATCACCTCTGGAGCCTTGAGGGGAGGGAGGAGGAAATGAGGATAATTCTTGCCATCCCTGGATGTTAGTGAGATCCCAGGCATTACTGTACTTCAGTACAAAACACTCCCCTCCTCCAGTCCCTTCTGTGGGCTCTCCCTATGTTAGTTATGGGGCTGTGGACATCTGATGATGTAGTCTCTCCCTCCACTGGGAACTTTGTGATCTTGGGCAAATCATTTACATATCCTTGGCCTTGCATTTCCCTGTGTACCTATAAAGCATGAGTAGACCCTGCCCTTGCTCTGTTATCTCACAGGAATGCTATTAGAGCAGTGGTCATGACAGGAATACTTTCATTTACATGGAACTGATCGTGGTGTCTCTATTTCTCCAGGAGTGACCTGCCCTGCGGCTATGAGGCTGAGGACCAGGCCAAGCTTTTCCCTCTCCACCAAGAGACAGCAGCCAGCTAACCTCCCACACCAATGGCTATATAACCTGCACTTTCAGGTAGCTCTGGTCTCAGATGGCTTTCTTTCTAGTTCATAGCTTCTAGTTCTCCTTTTTTTTTTTTAAATCATCTCAAAACATTTGCTATATAGTGCTCTCAACTCCTGCTTTTCCATGCTGGGGCTACATCCACCCAACCGCTGTGTGTGGTGTGGACACTGACCCCACCTGTACTGAATGCTTTCCCTTTGGCTACGATAGCAACAACAGTACTGTTCTATGCCACTAGGGGTCACTGCGGACCGTCAGAAGATGTGAGCACAGGCTGTTGTCCGTGTAGGGCCACACACTGGTCATAGATCTTAGCTAATAGGAGACCTTGGGAGATCATCTCAAACCTCCCTCTACCTCCACTCTAAAGTAATCTTGGATGGAAAGAGATTTTCTAAACTAAGACATCTTCAGTAAAGGCGATGTTTGATTTACTCCCACACCCATGACCTCTTCTCATATCTGTATATACCACAAAAAATCTTTAAAAATGCCCCATGAATCTAACCCAGCCTCTAGCATAGGCACCTTCCTGGTTTTTGTGTATCACCAGGCTTCTTAATCACAATTGCTTTAGGGCCCAGAACTGGGTTCTACAATACTGTTTTGTCATCCATTTGGATCCTTAGAGAACTAGAAATGAGAGAACATGGTCAGTTTTTTCCTGGGTTGCATTCAAGCTGAGTCCTCTCCAGGGGTTTACCAGGATAGCAGAGTACCTACACAAAGGCAGAAAGACATGAAAAGCAGAGAAACAGGAACAAGGAAGGAGGACTTAGGGAAGAAGAAGGGGTTGGAGGGTGGTCAGATACTTGTTATTAAAGGAACAGAACTGTAAACCAAAGTATATGAAATGCCACCTGTCCTCCACAGCTGCTGGGCTGCAGACTGGTTCCTCATGTACTCTTTCTCTTTCTTCCCCAGTTTCTAAGAGGGATTGAGGCCTCTTCTCTCAGCATGCTGCAAAACCTGTGGTCTCTGATACTAACTCCCTCCCCAACCCCTTTTGTTGGACTGTACTGTTTGATGTCTTCTCTCACTTACTATGTATCTCTTTGTACTCTGTATCTATATATCAGAAGCTGCTGCTATGTATCTCTTCTCTCTGTCCTACTCTTAAGTATCTAATGATGTATTTAGCAATTTCTAAGCATAGTCTATCCTCCTTATTTGGGGCAGTAGGGAGGCGGGGGAATGTTTCTTCTTTCTCGTATACGCATCTCTCACACTGAATGGTGTTAGTTACTGAGCAGAGGACACAGAGATGATAAAATGAGAAATGGGAGATAGAGGGCTGTGATCCTTCTCTCACAAACGTGTGCATGCGTGCACACACACACACACACACACACACACACACACTCACATGCACATATAAAGCCTTAAGTGTAAGAATGTTTTAGCATCCTAAGTAGACAGAGAAATAGGCTCTTTCTCCCTTCTCTTTAATGTATAGCATAGGGGAAGGTAAAATGGAAGAGCTGCTAAATTCTACATATAATTTTCTTTATACTCCCCTCACTTCAGTCAAGGAATTCCAGATGTTTACCTCTGTCCTACAAAGTCTGCCTTTTGCCTCCTTCTTCCTATTTTTCCCAGATGGAGACCATGGCTTGCTCAAGGGACCATTTTCCTTTCTTGTCCAAGCCCCTTTTGATACTCTACCCCTGATAACCATAACTCAGAGCTAAATATTACGGAAAATTAGAGTCAGACCCCTTCCCACACTCTGCAAAATGGCTGCTCATCTTTCTGTGGTAATAGTTATAGGCAAGTATGGTCAGAATGATTGATTCCTTGGGTTTGGGGTTGAACAGGGTGGAAAATTGCTAAGTGATTTGTGTCACAGTGTCCTCAGGTTGAAGTAATGAGCTGAATTCCTTTCTCCCATATTGGATTACATGTTCTTTCCATCTCTACCTTTTGGTTTGGGGACTTCCAGTTCATTGACAAAGTAGCTGTTTCAGATACTTTCATTTCAAACTGGAGCCTGGCTTTCCTCCAGTATAAGTTGTTCCCCACAAAGAGTTCCTTCTATAATGTTCCTCTGTGGTATCAAGTGCACTTTAGGGAAAGAGGCAGAGCTGATTTTCCAGAGGTGGCAGAGCCCAAGGGCTTGACCCAGGGCCATTCCTCCAGCCATTCTCGGTCCTTGTATCTGCCTTTCCCTCAGTTAAGGAGATGGTTGCTTGAGTTCCAGATGGTCCTTTCCCTCCACATGGTGCTAAGGTGGTTTTTTAGTTAACCACAAGAATGAAGGTCACTAGCTAGCCCAGAGCAAGAAGCGAAGTCTGTGGACCAGATAACCAGTCTTACCTATGATGGAACACAGGAACCTTGAACATCAGAGAAACTTATCACCTGGCTTCTTCTAAGTTAGGAAAGACGTTCAGTGCCAGTGCCAGCTGGTAAATACAGATACAGTGGGCTGTGAGTTCTTCAAAGGAAAGAGTCCTTGCTCCTTTTACCTGTCGGGCAATTTAGCAGTTAAGGACAAAATCACAGGAGTATGAAATAAATCCACACTGGTGATTTTCAAACATTTTTCAGAATAAATCTTATGTAAAACTCCAACATAAAAAATAACATAGACTAGGGATGTAGCTCAGTGGTAGAGACTGCCTAATATGTGCAAGGCTTTGGGTTTAATCTCCTGCACTGCAAAAATATAAAGGGGGGGCGGTGGGAGGAAAAATAATGCAGACCTGGACAGTTTGCATCTTTCTTTCTTCTTTTCTTTTTTTTCCTTTTCCTTTCCTTCCCCTTCCTTCCTTCCTTCCTTCCTTCCTTCCTTCCTTCCTTCCTTCCTTCCTCCCTCCCTCTCTCTCTCTCTCTCTCTCTCTTCCTCCCTCCCTTCCTTCCTTCCTTCCTTTTTTGGTGTAAAATGTTTCATTACTTGAAGAACCCTGGAAAAGTCCTAAGAGACTCCAAGGGTTCTACAGAGTAGTTTCAAAACAACTGCTCTGAAGGAGGTATAATCTGGCTCCCCTATACCAAACCTGTAACTCATAAGAGAGAGATGGGGTAAGGTAGATGAGCTGTGCTGTCCCAGACCCAGTCACAGAGGAAGGTACCAGCACACCTGTAAACTTAATATTTGCCAGCAGGAAAACTTAGAATCTAGGGGATTTTATGTAATCTTGCCACCAAATGATTCTTTAAAAGAATATATAAGAAGATGTGAAGGTATAGGGCAGACAAAAAGAGAGGTGACACAGAGGAGCAGCCTTCTCTTTACCAAGATGTAAGGGAAATATAATTCACTTACACAAATAAGAAACAACACATGCACAACCTTTCACCAGAAGCTTCACACTGTATCCTTCTCCGCCTCTTCCTGTTCCCTACATTCACCATATCCCTTACAGAGAGCCAGGGTCACTATAAGGGGCACCTGGCCTGCCCACTCACGTCTGCCAAAATGTTGCATGCCAGCGTGGAAAACAAACCAAACTGCACAAACCCCAGTGTGTATTTACTTGGTGTACATAGATATCTTTAAAATAAATAAATTCAATGATGACTCCACGTGTTGTTGCAAATCTTCTTTCTCACTCTTCTTGATTACTCCTGCATATTAATAGTGTATATATCCTTCCAGATGTTTTTCTACATATTCACATCAATTTTTTTTTCATTTGACAATATCCTGGAAATATTTTCATGTCAGTGTATACTGATTTACCTCATTAAGACATGTAATTGCTGGGTGCGGTGGTGCATGCCTGTAATTCCAGCAACTGGGGAGGCTAAGGCAGGAGGCTCGTGAGTTCAGACCCAGCATCAGCAACTTAATGAGGCCCTAAGCAACTCAGCAAGACCCTGTCTCTAATGAAATGTTTTTTTAAAAAAAGAGCTGGGGATGTGGCTCAGTGGTTAAGTGCCCTTGGGTTCAATCCCTAGTACCAAAACAAAAACAAAAAAATAATAATTTTTCACATATTATCCTATAATTTGTCAACTATTTCAGATACCTTGGTTGGTGGATATCTAGGATGTTATAATTTTGAATAAAAAATAGTATCCTGGTCTCTTAAACTTTTACCCAGACCCAATCATCTTGGTCTCGGAATCAACTCCTTCCCCCGCTTCAGGGTGTCACTATTCTTCCCCTGCTAACAGCTCAATTCTGTTCCAACATCATCTACCACTATTTTCTCTGCTTATCAATCAAAGCTTCTGAGATGGAGAAAAACATAACCAAAAAACTGGGGCAAGCTGGGGTGGTGCTCACTTGTAATCCTAGCAACTGGGGAAGCTGAGGCAGGAGGATCACAAGTTCTAGGCCACCATCAGCAACTTAGTGAGACCCTGGCTCAAAAGTTAAAAAAAAAAAAAAAAGGGGGCTGGGGCTGGGAATGTAGCTCAGTGGTAGAACACTTGTCTCACATGTATTAAGTTCTCAGCTCAATCCCTAATATTGGAGGGAAAATGGGCAATTAAATATGAAGAGCTATAAACACACCTGGGCCTTCAGTGCTGTTCATTATTCCTCCTGTGCATCCTTACTCAGTTCCCTTTCCTGCCCTCTAGAGAACTGGCTTAAACCCTCATACCTCAAGATCTCCTGGCCCATCACTCCCAGGCAACTTTTATCATCTGCTTCAAAAGGAAAATATGATCAAGCATGAAATTCAACCGCCACATACACACCTACATATTTACTTATATCTGCATATATCCATTCATTTTCCCTTCTGACAAGTGATGAACTCCTTTCTCTGGACTGAAGTGAATCTCTTCTAGATACTTAATTCTCCCTCACCCTACAATGCTGGGGATTGATCCCAGGGCCTTTTGCATACTCTTTCCTCTTGGCAAATGCTCTAACACTGAACTATATTCCCAGCCCTTAGATACTGGATTCTTGAGATTAGAACCCCAGTATATAACTAAGAGTGGCCTGACATGGTGGAGCACACCTGTAATCCCAGGAAGGCCAAGGTGGAAGGATCACAAATTTGAGACTAGCCTGCGATGCATGAGGCCCTGGGTTCTATCCCCAGTACCACTTCCCCCCCTCAAAAAGTGTCCTCGTTTGGGCTGGGGATATAGCTCAGGTGGTAGAGTGCTTGCCTTATATGCACAAGGCCCTGGGTTCAATCCCCAGCACCACCAAAAAGAAAGAAAGAAAAAAAAAAAAAAAGAGAGACCTGGGTAACCCTGTCTCAAAAATTAAAAAAAAAAAATCAGATTAGTTCAGTGGTAGAGCACACCTGGGTTCGATTCCTTGTACCCACCTCCCACTCACTCCCTGCAAAAGTGTTGCAGGCTTGAGTCATTTACATCTTCTTCAGTAACATCTGTCTCAATCATTTCTCCTTATAAGGTCTCTCCCCACCATGAGTCCCTACTTTGCTGTGTGCTTCTCTATAAGAGACTCCCCAAATTTCCAGAAACAGTACCAATTTCCCATCCCCATTTCCTCACCTCCCAATCATTCCTCAGCCTGTCTTGTTGGCTCTTGTTCTGTTCAAATTGCTTTTCCAAAGGTTACCTCTTATCAAATAAAACAGGCATTTCTCAGTCCTTGTCTTGCTTCACCTCTCTTTGTTCTCCACTCCTTCCTTTTCTTTCTTTTTCTTTTTTTTTTTTTGTATTGGGATTGAACCCAGGGCATTTTACCACTGAGCTACATCCCCAACCCTCTTTTAAAATTATTTTATTATTATTATTTTGGTACCAGGGATTGAACCCAGGGGTGCTTTACCACTGACCAACATCCTCAGCCCTTTTATATATATATTTTTTTTTTGAACCGGGGATTGAACTCAGGGGCACTTGGCCACTGAGCCACATTCCCAGCCCTATTTTGTATTTTTATTTAGAGACAGGGTCTCACTGAGTTGCTTAGGGCCTCGTAAAGTTGCTGAGGCTGGCTTTGAACTTGTGATCCTCCTGACTCAGCCTCCCGAGTCGCTTGGATTACAGGCGTGCGCCACCACGCCCGGCCCTTTTATATTTTATTTAGAGACAGGGTCTCCCTGAGTTTGCTTAGGACCTTGCTAAATTGCTGAGTCTGGCTTTGAACTCCAGGTCCTCCTGCCTCAGCCTCCTGAGCCAGTGGGATTACAAGCATGCACCACTGTGCCCAGCTATATTTTATTTTGAGGCAGGGTATCACTAAATTGTTTAGGACCTTCCTAAATTGCTGAGGCTGGCCTCAAACTTGCAATCCTCCTGCCTCAGGCTCCTGATTCACTGAGATTATAGGCATGTGCAACTGCACCTGGCTGTACTCCTTTCTTCTTTTTTTTTTTTGAACCAGGGATTGAACTCAGGGACACTCGGTGGCCACTGAGTCACATCCCCAGCCCTATTTTGTATTTTATTTAGAGACAGGGTCTCACTGAGTTGCTTAGGGCCTCGCTAAGTTGCTGAAGCTGGCTTTGAACTCGCGATCCTCCTGACTCAGCCTCCCAAGTCGCTTGGATTACAGGCGTGTGCCACCATGCCCGGCTTACTCCTTTCTTCTTTAAACTATTCCTTGGGCTTCTGTGACCTTGCTCTCCTGGCTCCTTGACACCTCTGCCTATCCCTTCTGAGTCTTCCTCCACAAGCCTCTTTTTTTTCTTTTTGGTACTGGGGATTGAACCCTGGGGTGCTTAACTACTGAGCCACATTCTCCTTTTTATTTTTTATTTTGTGAGAGGGTCTCACTAAGTTGCTTAGGGCCTCTCTAAGTTGCTGAGACTGGCTTTGAACTTGTGATCCTCCTGCCTCAGCCTCCCAGGTTGCTGGAATTACAGGTGTGTGCCACTGTGCCCAGCTTCCACCAGCCTCTTTAAATGCTTACTCAATCCCAGAGTTCAGCCCCTGGTTCTCTCTTTGCTATTTTTGGGAGATGTCATACATGTCCATAGATTCCACAATTCTTAAATCTGTATCCCTAGCCCAGATCACTTTACTGAACTCTGGGCCTATATGTGTCCAGTATGTGTCAGATGCCTCACACATACTCCAAACTAAACTCGTCTCTCCCAAACTGCTCTTTTTCGCCACTCTCTCTCCTCATTTTAGCCAGAAGACTGGGACTTATCCTCAGTGTTTCCCTTTTCCCCCACACCCCACATCCACTATGAATTTTCAAAATCAACATCAAACTATGTCTTTAAATTACATCCCCTTTGATGGGTGCAGTGGTGCATGCCTGTAATCCCAGGGACTCAGAAGATAGAAGGAGGATCCCAAATTGGAAGCCAGCCTCCACAATTTAGTGAGACCCTATCTCAAAATAAAAATTAAAAAGAGTTCAGTAACAGTCAGACATGGTGGCGTACTCCTGTAATCCCAGTGGCTCCAGAGGCTGAATTCAAAAGCCAGCCTCAGTAAAAGTGAGGTGCTAAGCAATTCAGAGAGACGCTGTCTCTAAATAAAATACAAAATAGGGCTGGGGATGTGGCTCAGTAGTCAAGAACCCCTGAGTTCAATACCCAGTACCCCCTCCCCCAGCCCTCAAAAAAAAAAAGGGCTCAGTGCAAAGGCGCCCTTGGGTTTGATCCCCAGTATCTGGAAGAAAAAAAAATTACATCCCCTTCTCCCAACCCAACAGCCACTGCTTTAGTTCACCATCTGTGTATGAACTTTTGCAACACTCCCAGTCACCCTCCAGAATGGGTGCCTGAATGATCCTTCTAAAAAGCACACTTAACAGATTAAAACTACTTGAAGGATCTTCAGTGCCTACCCTCCCTAACCTTAAGTCTTGCTTCTTCCCACTGGTTCTCCCATTCTAGTTCTACCTTACTACTTACATTTCAGAAATAGATTCTTTATCATCTCAAGGGTTTTTTTTTATACCATCCTCTTCCCAGAGAGCCTTTTAACCCCTAATTCTGAACATTACTCCTAGTTCTGAACTTTATCCAGCTTTCCCATACCCAGCACACAGTCTCAGTTCTTTTCCAAGGCTTCCTGCAAGTTCCACTGTCCTCTCTGTCATTAGCATTGTCTCTTACAGAACTTTAAAGCAGCACTTATCTCGAATGTTGCTAACTTTCTCCCGCCGGCTAATAGCATTAGACTCCCAACTCCTTTAGAGCGGGAATTATCATATCTCCCTGCATCAATCCAAGGAGAATGAGCCCCCAAAACAGTGTTGAGTACTGTGACCAATAAGTATTTGCTGACTAGCTGAATGAATGAATGAATTTAAAGACGCTTGTGGCCCCTGGTAGGAATTTCGGATTTCCCATATCGTCTCCAACCCAATTCCTACTTGGTAAAGGAAACGCTTTCGTGTTAGCCAAACTGGAGGTCACTCTTTAGAAACCGGGTAAAGCCGGAGGGCGGTGACTTTTCAGCTAATAAGTCCCCTACCTGGGAGTGAATCAGGCCGGCACAAGATGCCCCTCAGCCGCTTGGCTGACCGCTCAGCTAACCGTTCAGGTAGACCCTGGGGGGATAAGGGATGCCTTCTGACACCCTGGGCTCCGGCGCTTAGCGCAGGAACCAGGTGAGCCCACCCACCTCGCCGGCGTTGGGCACGCGGGCGCAGAGGGCGGAGCCACTCTCGCCCCGCCCCGTTCGCGCGCCTGCGGTCCAGCCTCCGGTCACGTGACGACGGCGCAGGTAAGCACCGCTTCCGGGGTCGGGTGCCGGGAGTGCGACCGGCTCCTGCTTCCACTTGGTCGGGTGCGCGGGAGACTATGGCGTCTTCCTCGGTCCCGCCAGCCACCGCACCAGCGGCAACAGCGGGCCCAGGCCCTGGTTTCGGCTTCGCCTCCAAAACCAAGAAGAAGCATTTCGTGCAGCAGAAGGTCAAGGTGTTCCGGGCTGCCGACCCGCTGGTGGGCGTGTTCCTGTGGGGCGTAGCCCACTCGGTGAGAACCAGCCCTAGCCCTCCTAACCCTGGCAAAAGTCCCTCCCGCGCCTTGGGGCGTCTCTGTTTCCTTGCTCCTGCATTCCCAGCCTTTCGCGTAGCCCACTCCACCCCTCTGGGCTGTCCTGGTCCCTGTCCAACAACCCCCAGGTGTACCCCCAGGCTATCTTCAGGTTGTAGACTTTAGTCTTCTCCTCCGCCCTTTACTACTCTAGCGTTCCACCTTCCCCACCTGAAATCCAGCTTCCTCTTCCCTGGCTCCTTACGCCAGGTCCAACCTCGGCCCTAGGCTAGGGAAACTGGCTGTGATCTGGCTCCGGCCAGAGGGACATTGGGGGAGTGGTTTCTTTAGACTGTTGTTGGTGAGGTCTTGGTGTGTAGAAGGGTGTGGAGGGGTGAAGTGACTGGATGAAGGGGATTATTCACTTTCCACCTTCCTTTCTAGCTCCAGTCCTTGACTTTGGAGCCTTGGCTTTATCGGGGGAAAGCTCCAGGGTTTTTGGACCTTCTAATCCTGCTTGTCCCTTCTTTTCCCTTCCAGAGGTACAGCATTTCTGAGCAGCCACCCGACTCTGAGCCTAGAGACTGTCCTTACTCAGTACTTAATGTGTAATATGCATTTGGTCTTAACTGCATCTTCATTGTTGACTGGAGTGATGCTATTTGGTGTAAGTGAGGGTCATTTTTGTACAAAGAAAAGGCTGAAGAGCTCTGGTCCCAGGGACACCAATGTTGGTGAACTTTAGAAGGAGGAAACTGCTCTAAACGGTATGGCCTGGGAGTCAGGAGGAGGCCAAGAAGGCTAGTATATCTCTTCTTTCCTGAGGGGTCCTCTAGCTGGTCTGCCCCCTTTCCTTCAGATGTGGAGTGGGAGGGATGCAGTAATCTTAATGTGACAGGGAACATTTTAGTTGTCGACTTCCTTGAATTGTTATTGTCATGAAGGGCTTGTGGAGGTGGAAGGGTGCAGATGAATGCAGTTTTTATCACATTTTAAATTTGTAGTTTTGAGTGTCATTTGGGGTCATCGGCCCCCTTTTGCATTTGCAGCTTGCAGAGTGTTAATATGTTATTATTGAGGCACTTGGTATGGGCAAGGCTGATGGAGGAAGGGCTGCCTTTCCATGTGTCGCTTTCAAGTGACTCATCCATCCTTGTGGGAAGCTTAACAGGAAGGCTTTTCCTTTGGTAAGGATTGGGGGAATTACATGTAACACCTGCCTCAGCTTCTTTAGGTATATAAACTTGAGCTCCAGCATGGCACCCTCTAGCCACCACACATCTACTTCATCGGGAATGGAGAAATTCCTTGAACATATGCCTTAGTGATGATTCAGCCTGCTTAGCAGGTGGTGAGGAGGGAGCAGGAAAAGCTATAGCTAAATTTTAGGCTGGGAATCTCAAGTGACTTTTTTTTCTAGAGGAAGATGTTCTGTCCTCCTTTTCTACTGAGAATGGGAGGAGTTACATGCATTGCAGTATGTGGGATTTAGGTTAGACTGCAATTTGTAACTTTTCTCAAATGATCAAGTAAGAATAAGCAAGGCATTCATTTATTCAGTTAATAAACATTTCACAACTTTCCTTTCTCTTCCAGAGGTACAGGATTTCAGAGAAGCTCCCCCACCCTGAGCCTAGACCTGAGTTAGTGCAACTCACTATAAATACACATATATACACACACCCATTATTGGCTGGAATAATGGTATTTGGTCTAAGTGGGGGTCATTGTGCTAGCTAAGCACCCAAGAAATGTACATGACGAGGACAGGCCTTGCAAGTACAGTCTTGGGGGATGTACTTACATAAACTGATGATTAGAGTCATGTGGTACATGTATTATTAAAGGCAGAGAAAAGGTACTGTAGCAACTCCAAGTAGAAAGCATATCTCCTTGGGATTCCTAAATACAGGAGCCCCTATTTACTGCAAATTAGCAAGCTGCAGATCCTGGGAGTAAGGGACAGCACGTGATGCTTGCATCTTTTGGGCTATGTTTTGGCTTTTCACTTTAAGGACTAGACATGTAATGAGCTCATATTCTGTGAGGGCTGGCATTCCCTCTGAGATCAGCTGCTGTTTCTTTACCTTACACTTAGGCAGGTGGGCACCTGCTGAAGAGAACTGGGTCAGAGTGCTCTGGAAGGACTGTTCTGTTTTAAAATAGATACCTTTTGTAGAATATGGACGTTTCATTTTCTTGCTACTTTTGATCCCCTCAAGAGTCCCATTAACTCTCTGTGCACTTTAAAAAATGCTTTTTTTTTTTAAAATAAATGGAACATATGTAACTTTGTCTTAAGTCTGCAGAGTTTTTTTTTTTTCTTTCTAGAATTCCTCACAGCTTTAAAAATAGTCCTAAGTTGCTTACAGGGTTTGCCTAATATAATATTCCTGTTGTGAGCATGAAGTTCCATGGGGGAGGGAGTGTGAGGGTTGCTTACCACAGTCCTTCTTGGGCAGCAGAATGGATTAGACACTTCTCTCACTTCAAGCATATGCACAGCAAGTGTTTTTAAAGGGAAAAGGTTTGGGTTGCTTTTCCTGACTCCTGCCCAGACAGTGTATAAGTGCTCTACATACCCTTACTCACTGCCTCCCTCTTCATGTTTTGACTTACCAGATCAATGAGCTCAGCCAGGTGCCTCCCCCAGTGATGCTGCTGCCAGATGACTTTAAGGCTAGTTCCAAGATCAAGGTCAATAATCATCTTTTCCACAGGTAAGTGGGGGAATCCTTGCCCTTCTTATGGCAACCTCCTAGATAAATAATAATTTTTAAAAGATCCAGTGAGTTAAAGATTTTAGATTTAGAAGTCAGCTTACAAGTTGTATAGTCTAGGGGCTGGGATGTGGCTCAGTGGTAGAGTGCTTGTCCAGCATGTGTGAGATCCTGGGTTTAATCCCCAGTGCCACACACAAAAAAAATTGTATGATCTAACATTATCAAGGCAGAAATTAGTTTTGTGCAAAAAACAAAACAAAACAAAAAAACAAAATGATTTCCAATGTTGCCTTCATCCTTATATTTACCAGTTTTATCTCTCCTTTTGCCTGGAAGTTTCATAGAGTAAATGCATTCAGATGCATTACCATTAGCTTCTAATAGGGATTCCTTGGAAGAAGTACTTTATTCTCTAAGCACCCCTAGTATATATCATTGAAAACAATGGTACCTTTTGCCAACTTTAGAATGTCTTTAACCTGCTTGAGATTTGAGGAATGCTCCTATTTGGATGGCCAATAGCCATGTGATTTGGGTAGAGTAGTCAACTACACCGAGACACAATTTCTCCTTCTATAAAATGGGAACAATGTGCCTTTTAAAGTAATTTATGGGGTTTTTATGAGAATCAAATGAGGTAGTAAGGGTAAAGGTGCAGCTGGACTCGTTGACCCATGCCTGTAATCCGAGCAGCTTGGGAGGCTGAGGCAGAAGGATTATAATTCAAAGCCAGCCTCAATAACTCAGCAAGGCCCTAAGCAACTTAGCAAGACCTTGTCTCAAAATAAAATATAAAACTGGCTGGGGATGTGGCTCAGTGTTAAGCTCGTCTGGGTTCAATCCCTGGTACCTCACCCCCC